>PVKB01005844.1:0-77260 GCA_004027205.1 Ctenodactylus gundi
AGAGAGAGAGAGAGAGAGAGAGAGAGAGAGAGAGAGAGAGGAGAGAGAGAGAGAGAGAGAGAGAGAGAGAGAAGAGAGAGAGAGAAACTCATACATATGACATTTACTAGCTGTTTTCAGTAAAAGACAAAAACAAGTCTAAACAAATGCTCTTCCCTCCTCCTTTCCGGCAGGAAGCAAAGTTGGAGAGGATTTTCATGTCTTTCTTAGTCTTGCCAAAAATCTAAAAAAAGGATCTGTTTCTTGCATTTTGTTACTACTAACATTCCCATATTGACTTTTTGAAGATTTGGCAAAACATATTCACAAATTTTAAGAAGTAAGTACTCTATGATCCAGCCATCTTAAAGAAGCAATCTGGTGAGTGTGCAAAGGTGCTTATTCTAGATTGGGCATAATAGAGACAGCTACTGATGGCAACAACTCAAGTGTCCAAGATGTATGATTCACTCAAGTCAATTGTGGTGCCATCCAATTCACTAACTGAAAATATATTGTAAAGATATTTGTTGATGTAGAAAAAAATTAACTGTTTATTTCCAAGTTGGAAATGGGCCACAAAATAACACACATACTGTGGTTCCGTCTCCAGAAAATCCCCATCTGTGGTACTATGTGTGTCCATCTCTACCCAGTGGAAGTCTTATATAAGTATACACCAGAGACGGGCACAAGTTAACAGGTTCTGTCTGGGTGACAGAATTGCTTCCCCACGCTTTCCTCTGCCATGAATATCGTGACTTTTTCAATGAGGTGGAAATGAATGCTTCATTTAACAAAAGAAAGAAAGAAAAAGTGACATTTCTTGTTTCCTATCTCATGTCTGAAATTCTGGCAATTAGCTAAGAAAAGGATCATAGGTCAAACCTGGCTGCCTCTCCAGAATGTTCAGCTTCAGCTTCCACTTGGTTTGTAGTCCAAGTAAAAGTGTCCTGGACCAACTGTGGGGGGAAATGTAGTTCTCAAGAGAACAAGACCAAAATCCTAGCCTGAATATCAGCCAGCCACATTTCCTTACAAATTCTTTAAGAGTGTAAAAACTATTTTCTCAGGCTGTATGCATTTGTCCCCCAGCGTGTATAGATTAATAATATAGAACTTGAAACCTGTTGAGCTTAAGAGCCATGTAGAGTGGAAAATGCACTGAGCCATAACTTAGAGAATTGGATTCTCTCTCACCCGTGTCCATTCTGTGGAACAAAGACCAAATATAACATGGGAGAAGGAGGTATGAAAAGGCTCCTGCTCGAAGCTTTGCTACGTATTACTGGTCTTATAACTGAAGAAACTAGCAAATGCTGCTGCAACTTGCCTTTATTTTACCGAAAGGAAGAAAGAAAATTTCTAAAATTCAGGTCAGCAACTTATCCTTGACCTGTAGTGTCAATTTAATCAAATTTAACGAAAATAAGAGTTTTATGCATTCTTTGTGAAATAAAGCCCTTTGCCCTTAAGTTGTCTAACTTGCCTTTATGGTATCAGATGCAAGTAGTCTGATTGCTTCATAGGAAGAAGCCCCTGTAATACTTCTGCTCATGTTCTTTCCCACTCTCTGCAGGTTTCTCCTCCCTTCTTCTTTTCTGTATTAATAACAATCAGCCCCAAAACGTTTTCTTAAGTATTTCTTTTACATTATTTTACTCCCTTAGTACAAGCCCAGTGCCAAACAGGTTCAAGTGCAGTATTCAATAAATATGTGCCAAGATAATAAATGAATTGGCTGAGGACCTTGTAGGGGAAAAAGCAGAGATGGGAGGAAAACTAGAAACTGAAGGAAAGAGTCCCTGCAAATGGCAGCGGGAAACACTGTAGAGTGAGCGTGCGACCCCTGAGCAATCACCTCCTTGTGAAAGAGAGGAGAGATGGCAGAGAACCAGCAGTGAGGAGGAGTGGCAAACAGGCATCTTCTTCGTGGCCCGCAGGAGACTGGGCTCTATCTGGAGCAATTACGTTGGCTAGAAGTTGTGGAAGAAGCAACCAAAAACATGGTTTCTTCAGGAGTGCCCAGGGTGCTCCAAGTGCTGCCACAGACAGAGTGGCACACACCCAATAAGCAAAAATGCAGTTTACATGAGACCGATATAATAGTTCTTTCTTTCCTTTAAGTTAATTGTCCAACCTAGACTAAGCCACGCAGCCATGTACTTAACCAAGATGAGATTTTTTTTCCCTTTGGCCATGGTGCCAACTCATGATTCTCATGATCTGTTTTGAAAAGACCTGAGCTAGAAGTCTAGGGAATCTGCCCTCCCCTGCTAATGAACTTTAACCAGCTCAGGCCAGCCTTTCCTGACAATCTAAGAAGCCTGGTCTCTTAATCCCACCCTCAACTTTTATCCAGCTGAATTTTTTTTTATTCAAGATTTCCCCCTTGAACTAAGTTACATGAACAAAATGAGAAGATAAACAGGATGACTTCTTCCATCCACCTCAGAATTCTGTGCACCTATCTTTTAATATTTACTGAACATTTGTGAGGACTTGTGTGTGCGGACAGAAAGATGACTGTCTTGGGAAACCTCATGGTGTCGTGCTATGCCAAAATAAACAAGAAAGGAGACTCTGGTAGAGAAAAAAAGGAAAGAAGAGAAGAGAAGAGAAGAGAAGAGAAGAGAAGAGAAGAGAAGAGAAGAGAAGAGATCGCTAAAGAAAGTTGCAGTCCAAGCTGCCAGGCATCCTGAAATTGAATCTCCCAGCTTTTCTTGAAGACAGTGTATGAAGTGTTTAAACTCAGCTTCAAAATCAGACTGCATGGGTTGGAATCGAGTCATGGCCATGAATTCGATGTTTGGTCTGAAGGGTTGACAGAACGTCTAGAGGTTTTGATTTCCTCACCTGAAAAAAAGATGCCATACTAAACAGCACCTTTTCTCCCAGAGCTACGAATGAAGACTCTGTGATACCATTCACAGAAAGCCTGGCTCCTGGAACATGGTAAACAGGGGGCATCTACTTGCTGTTATTGAGATCAGGTATAGAATCGCAGATCACTTAGTTTTCACATTTCAAAACCTAGAGGGATTTATTTTGCTGTCTTTGAGAAAAATGAAAATATGGAGAAAAATTATATAAAATTATGCAGAGAAGGAGGAATTCTTGGGAGAATTAGAAAAAGCTTGGCCCCACCTGGAGGCAGGTACAACAGATAAGGCTCCCCAGATCCCATGTCTCAGAGGTATCAAAACTCAGCAATTCTATATTTAGGTGTCCATATGTTCCTACTGGCCAGAGTTGCCCACACATACAAACATTTCAGTGCACACAGCAGCAATTTTCAGAAAGATTTTCCTTTTAGGAGAGGTAGATTCTATAAAGCTTAATCGTTTCTAAGTGATGCTGAAATATGGTATCAATTTACAGCAGAAAGGTCATCGTGGTGAGTAAACATGGGGATTCTGCTCAGTGTCTGGGATTTAGCAGACTAAACTCCCACTAATGTTAATGGAGCCATGCTGCCAAATCCCCAACCATCACACTGGATATTCGCTCCAATCCCTCACTGTGGAGATTGAAATGTGTTTTCCAAATCAGAGCTGATCCCAAGAGTGATGGGTGCAGTCAGCCTCTGTGTGGTCAGTCGGGGCAGCAGAGCTGATCTCTGGAGACCTGGCAGAGCTCAGAACAAGCACAGTAAAAGGCTTTGATGAAAGATGTCCCTTCACATGGTCTATGCAGTTCAGCACGGTGTCCTTTACTTGATGTCCAGCACAGTCTACTCACTTTCCAAACTCACTTCTCACTACACCTCCCTGTGAACTCTAAGCAAAATAGAATCTCCCAGTTCTCCACATATGCCTGAGGCTTCTCAGCCAGAGGTGACTGTTTATGTTGGTCCCCAACTCCTCCTCTCTTCTTTGAAGAGATCCATCTCTATACCATCCCAGATGAAGTTTTTCTATGTCAGTCAGTGCTGGGATCATTGCTGTTCCCAAGTGCTGCAGATTCCCAGCTCTGCGGGATAAGCTCTTGTCTCTCCAGCCTCCATTCTAGGCCCAGGATACTAAGATACCAATTGCAGCTCTTTTTGGCCACAGCTCACATTTTCTGGGCATCTCTTCCCACAGCCCCTGAAAGTGGCAGAGTCAAGCTCAAACTCCTGCTGTTGGTTCTGAATCTACTCAACCCCCACCCCACCCACCCACCATCCTCAGTCCTGCTACAGACCCTGACCAATGGACACACTTGTCATACTCAGAATATCAAAACCAGGTCACAGCTTCTAGGACTTAACCACTTCCCGCTGATGTGCTCAGACTGCTGACACTGGCCCCATCCTCTGCCCCCAGGCCAGGTCAGGCTATCTTTCTGCAGGGAAGATCCAATCCTGGGCAGTCCCTAAGATATAGGACTCCCTTAATCAAAAAGATTTAAAGGTAACAAAACAAAACAAAGCAAGCAAACAACCAAAACACACACACACTTTTGCTGTTGGGTGAAGTTTGTCTACATCTTATTAATAAAAGTTTTTCTATCCCTGCTCCACCTCCAGACATTGCACATGCACACAGGACAAACAATGCATCCCTTCTTAGAATTCAGAAACACTTGGTGACTTAGAAATGACACAAATCCCATTCTGCCTTCTGAGGCTGTCGTGTTTCCTCTTCGTCCTGTAAGAGCAGGTAGCACAGTCTATCTGTCCGTTTGCTTCCAGATACACCTTTTCAGGACTTTACACACCATCAGTGCTTAAGACACCGTTGAATTGAATTAAATGACTTTCTATTGCTTGATATTTTTTGAGAGTTAGGCCTTTTAAGTGAAGAGTATAAAAGCTGAAGAATCAAGGGTATGTTTATAGATGACAGATCCTTTCCTTTTTAAGTTAAACAAACAAAGTTTAGGGAAAGTCGCTAGCCTTCAGAGTCAGGGAGAGGAACTGCTCCATTCTTCACAACTCCACTTGGCACGTTGTCAGAGGCATAGATACTGGCATGGGTAAACAGTGGATCTGTTCACAACAGGAGGTCATGTGCAGATATTCATAGCTGTGTCATGTCCTCGTAGATACTCTGTCCCTGAAGACTCAAAGTTGACAAAAGCCACTACACACATTTTGGCCACAGCTACTCATTTAGGCCTGGTGTCACCGTGTCTGTTTAGCCAACAGCCAATCTGTCTGGAGTGTGACAACCTTCCAAGAGGATGTCACTTTTGGGAGACCACCAAGCTGACCGCCATACTTAGCTGACTCTCTGAACACTGACTGTCAAGGATGGTGTGTTGGTCAGCTTTCCGTCACTATGACTGAATACCTGACATGCTTGATATAAAGGTGGAAAGATTTATCTTGGCTCCTGTTTCACAGGTTGCAGTCCATGAACATCTGGCTCCAAGGCAAAACATCACAGCAGAAGGGTGTGGCAAAGGAAAGCTACTCACCTCACAGATACCTCATAGAAGTAAAGCGAGATGGGAAGGGCCAGAGAGGAGGAGGAGGAGGAGGAGAGCCAGGTACAATCCCCAAGGTCACATCCCCATAACCTACTTAATTCAACTAGACCCTACCTTCTAAGTCCCCATAACCTCCCAGTAATGCCATCGAATTATAATTTTATCAAGGGATTAATCCACTGATGAAGTTAGAGCCTTTATGATCCAGTCATCTCTGCAAACACCCGCCCACCTAAGCACAGAGTTGAGCTTTACTAATTTCCCAGCATTCCTCAATCCAATCAAGTTGAAAGTCAAGACTAACCTTCACAGATGGAAATGATTATTTAACCTTTGCCTTCCCTTAATTTTAATAATTTTCATTCAACCAGCTGGAAACCTAGTTGAGGCAGAAAATAGTCTTAACTCTTAACTCTATGGAAACACTTTTCAACTTTCTTGTGCTGGCTCGTTCTCTTCAACTTCTATGCTGGGCTCCTCCGCCTCTGCCCTCCCCACGCTCTATCATGGATCAACCTCTCTTGTCACAGTGGAAGTCTTGGCCTTGGCCACTTCTCCTGCATCCATGAAAATTGCCATTAGTGCTCCATGTCCATCACAATTTCTCATCACTAACTTCAGGGACAATGTGAACAAGGGCTGCTCTCTCATGACAGATGCACACTTCCCTTCCCCTGCTTTCATAATTTCAGCCTCAAGTACCTGATTCTCATTGTCTTCTGTGATATTTGTGACTCCGTTGTTTCCATTTCTAGAATGGGAAAATTAGAAGTACTGATGTTCAAACTACAGCACCAGACATCCTCACATAGGCGGTCTGGAGTGGGACAGAATATTAGTGTTTTTATATACTATTTTTCAGTTATTATCAATGTAAATTTTAATCTTTTTGCCTGGGAAGTTGCATTTCACTGATTTCTCAGCTAAGATGTAGGTGATATTATCATTGTATCTCCAGGGTTTTAGGCACTGAAACAGGAGTTCAGTTGCTGCTTTCACTGTTACATGTAAGATATTCATACAGCATACACATACACAAGTTACATCCATTGTCTGGTGTCCCATTCAGTGAGCTATGCTGCCTCGCCCTTTACCTTTCCAAAGTTGTTTCATTTTATGGAATAAATTATACAGCCCGTCTACCCATAAGAGCACATATTAACTTGAAAATATTTAGTGTCATAGGCTAAATTGTGTACTTCCATAACCAAAGCCCTGATACCTAGTACCTCAGAATTAGACTGTATCTGGGGACAGGGCTTCTAAAGAAGTAATTACTTTAATTAGGTTAAAATAAAGCTCTAATTCAATCTGAGTGCTACCTTCACAATGAAAGGAAATTTGGACATAAAGAATGACATCAGAGATGCAGGCATACACAAAGGAAAAATCCCATGAAGACAGTGAGAAAGCAGAAATCTGCAAGCCATGGAGAAAGGTCTCTGGGGAGACCAACCTTTCCAGCACCTTTACCTTGAATTGCCTGCTTCCAGAATCAGAAGAAATCAATTTCTGTTGTTTTAAGCCACTTGTCTATGACATTACAAGCAGGTCTAACAACTAATTTGCTGAAAAATTAAGTCAAAACAGCCCAAATATTACTTTCTAAATAGTCCAATCCTCCAAGATGAATGCTCATAGCATTTTCTACCTTCTTGATTTTAGATCTTTTATTTTCCCTAACTGTAAAATCAAAAGCTTCCCCTAATATAGCCTCAGGACATATTTGTCCTTCATAAACTCTGAGTCTGAAAGGCTGTTCCCAGATGAGAGATCAAGAGACCCATTTCTCTGGCAGCAAATGAGACAGTGAAAGCAAGCATTGTAGGGTAACCGTGGGTAAGGTACAGTGTCTGCCCTAGAAACGTCCATCTCTACGCAGCAAGTGGCATGTAATTTGACTTTTATAAAGGGTCAGAACAGGATCATGAAGCCGTTCTGGAAAGAGTCTGGCATAGGCTCCTGTGTGAGGAGACAGCCTATCATATTGAAATGTTGTGGCCGTTTCCTATAGAAGAAACTACATAAACAACAACAAAAACAAAAGTAAAAAGAAAAAATGCTCTCTCTATTACCTTCCTAGCCCCCATACCCTGTATTTTAAATCTAGTTATTTTCTTTTGCTCACAGAAGTCCAAGAATGCACTTGTTAACCCTCATAGGTTTTTAATGCTTTAAATATGATGTGAGGGCTTACAAATTACAAAATTTGTATTTTCAGCATTTCTTTCTTCAGGTCAAATAACTTCAGTGCCTTCAAGATATTCTCCAAATATCTGAACTCAGTTCATACAGTACCATCAATTGTTCCACCAATTTACAAACACACACTTACGCAAAGGCCAAGAGGGCCTCAGTTCACCAAGAAGCTCTGAAATTTGAAAGAATATGTATCATGTGGTTCTCTCACAAAGTATAGATTAAAGTCACATCCATCGCATAGCCAGGTGAACATTCAATCATCAGGGTATTTTCTCCATTGATAAGAAGAGAAAAAACATTCGGAGGGATGATACTATATGATGAGAGAAGGTGAGGTGTGTCCTTCCACATGATGGACAAGTGAACTAATAGTCTTGCCATTTGTAGGTATTTGGAAACCTCAAACAACTGAAATAGCTCAGCCCCACTAATATGAGGCACATTTCTACCAGGGAATGCTCCTCTTCTTTAATCCCACATCAACGCATAAATACAACAGACCTTGTTTTCCACACAGACTCCTATTTCCTTCACACCCAAGCATATGCTACGAGCTCTCAGGCGACACTCTTCTTCAACTCTGGGGGGTGTCTGGAAACATTTTTAGCTCATCCAACAGAAAACAGAGGAAGGTCTGTTTCTCTACTCAAGGGTAATCTTTAACTGCTTAGTTACACTGCAGATTGAAAACCTACACCTGGAAATAACACCATTTTATTCTAAAATTAACATCTGGGTCGTTGCCATAGTTAAAGGTGAAACAATTGTGTTTTAAAAAATCATCCAGGAGTCTCCATATTGCTTCACAATATCCAAACCAAGTGCCTATTAGAATTAGAAGACAAACCACACCGAAGAACTAATGCAGAGCACCTGTTTAACTACAAATAGACGAACATGATAAAATGGGCTACAAAGATACTATGATATATAAGCAAAAGAACCATTGAAGAATTCGATAAGATCATTGATTAAAAGTCTAGAGTGGCCCTGTGCAATGCAATAGCAACAACAACACATGGCTATTTCAACTAATAACAAATACAATTAGAGATTCAGTATTTCAGTTGCACTAGTCATATTTTACATTCTCAGTAGTAATGTGTAGCTAGTTGTTGCCATATTGGACCAATCATCAAACAGAAGAAAATTTCATCACTGCAGAAAATTCTACTGGAAATGCTAGACAAAGAGTGTTCTGTTTGACAATTGTGATATTGTGTTAAAGACCACTCCTCAAAGCCATCATAAGAGAAACGGCCTGTCTGACAAATTAATAGCTAATAGCAGGGAAAACATGGGGAGAAAAGGAAAAAATCACTCCTAGAATAAGCTATCACTATATAGAAGTGACTTTATATTAACAAGAAATGTATCTTGACAAGCAGAAAAGTTTTGAACTAAGGCAAAAAAAAAGTTAATTACTATTGGAGTACTTTACTCCTCTTTTCTAAGCATTCATAAAATACACCAGCCTCTCTTCCTCTGCTAGTGGCTGATTGGATTTTATTGTTCTCCTGCAGATATTTTTCATCCATTGCCCAGTTCCTGCTTGCAGTGTTCAACTGTTGTAGCATTTCTGAACATCTGTGTAAATAAAACCCTAGTAAAAATAGAAAATATGCAGACTCTTTCCCTTTTACAAAAAAAGGCAAGAACTTTATTTTAAACAAATCTTCAGTTGTATATTACACCATGTCCATATCTAAATCAAAAACGATAATGATAATTTAAAAGAAACAGAAGCCTTCATAAAAACACATTATCCAAATACCTCTCTTGGCCAATGCTTCAACCAACAACACTGTAGATGTGAAAGGTACAGTATGGCACTTAAATAAATAAGAGCAGAAAAAAAAAAAACACAGTCACAGACCAAAGCAATAGGTTTTTGAACCTTTGGTATATGTCTCAAAAAAGCATCCGTAAACACATGTTAGCCAATAGTGTTTAGCTCGAAGATTTTTAAGCCAGTGACAGTGTATGTGAGTATGTTTTTAAAATAATTGATAAAATAATAGATTGGGATTGATGTGGGCTGATTAAGGTCTCTGGTGTGAGCACACAGGTAAATTCAAACCATGGCAAAATATGTAGTTGTGTTGCACAACGAAACTATTTAAGAACATGAGTAAGATATACCAGTTAGAAATTCTGTGGCTTGGGTAGACACCCTCAACATTAACAAAAAAATATATATATTTTTAATGCTATCCAAAGTCCACAAGCTGGAAGGCAGAAATGTTCCAAATCTCATACGTACATGCTTACCGGTGCACTGAGTGTCTCACAGAAGTGTTGTAGCTGCATATTGCCAGTCCCTCCCTCCCACCCATACCCCACCCCTAATAAACAGCACCAGTGCAGTTTGAGTTAAAAATTGGAAATATTGAGACATTCCTAAGGTTTTGATAATGACTAAGAGCCAGTCCAATGGGGCTCTAGTGCAAACCTCTGCCATGGCCAGTGTATAAAAGCACCCCATATAATTCCTTCAAACTTGCAGATAAACCACATTATGTCTAAAGTAAGGCCAGGTTCAGAAAAAAAAAAAAAAAAAGCTGGCATGCTATCCTGGGTTGAGGAAAGGGGGCATGCTGATAGGGGAGACACGGGAAGGATCCTCAAGAATGTTTGTCCTTCAGCCCAGGATAAAGGAAAGTTACGTTGAAATAGGTCACAAAGTTTATATCAATGAAACATTTGACTCATGCCATTCACCAGAATACAGACTCAGCAGAGCTAAGTCCTGTACTGTAAGTCTGCAAGTCCACTCTCATCAGGATCTGGACCAGGAAAGGAAAGGGCCCAAAGAAGTTCAACTCATCCATCTCATCGCTGTACCCAACTCTCCCTGAGGATCCAGTGGCATAACATGGGATAGTGAGTCTGCTTTTTCTCCTCTTTTATTGATGCAAGAACTTCTCTTAACCAGCCTTATCCTACATCTTAACGGTTAGAGTCACATGAATAGGGCAGATGTATCCACCCTCAAGCAGTTCAATGGCCACGGGGCTCCTTGTCACCTAATAGGCCTTCATAAAACCTTCCCCTTCACACATAGGCAGAATCACTAGACTGAGTCCTGCCAAAATTGGGAACACTGACCCGGGGCAAGTCCTTGTTACGGATCTCATAGACTGACTTCCTTTTGGCCTGGGCCCCTCTGACTGCCAACTTGATCTTGCGCCATCCCAGGTGGTTGAGTTCAGCCAAGTTGAGCACGACACAGATGCCACTCACAGCAAACATGAAAACCAAGAAGACAGTCTTCTCAGTGGGCCGAGACACATAGCACTCCACCTCCTTGATGCAGGGGTAGCGGTTACACTCATACAACCCCGGCACACTAAAGCCATAGAGAAAGTATTGGCCCACCAGAAACCCAATCTCCAGGGCATTTCGGAACACCACTTGGATAATGTAGAAGCGGGAGATCCCTTCCTGTCTTCGCAACTTGGATCTGGCGGCAGTGCGCAGCCCCGACGGGTGTGGAGTCAGCTCCTTTACCTCTAAACAATCTGGCTCCGTCTCCTTGCTGGTGTTCTCTGTATTCTGTAGCACCCCATTGACGATGGCATTTTGCAACTTCTTATCTTCTCGCTTGCCCCCGCCACTACCCCCACCCCCAGTTCCTCCAGGACCCCCCATAGACTCAGGGGCATCTCTGTCCAGGGCCAGGAAGACAGTAGAGTATCGGCGTTCTCGTTGCTTGGCAGACTGGTGCACAGAATACGTGATGAAGCAGAGACTCGGGGTGCACACCATGATGATCTGGAAGACCCAGTAACGGATGTGGGAGATGGGGAAGGCGCGGTCATAGCAGGCCTGGTTACAGCCTGGCTGCAGGGTGTTGCACACAAACATGGTCTGCTCGTCATCGTACACAGTCTCCCCAACAATGGCCACAATGAGGATCCGGAAGATCACCACCACAGTCAAAAGGATCCTGAGCAGGGGGAGAGGGAGGGAGAGAGGTTCACAGGGCTGTGTCACTGACAGGGAAATCCGCCTGTTCTGGTGCTTCTCAGTCCTTTGGCTGAGGAGCTGTCCACCACTTCTGGTGCTGAACTGAGACTGGGGAATGTTGCTATCTCCTTCAGTTGCTGAATGCAGGTAGACCGAGAACACATCAATGCACAAGGATCCCTAGCAACATATAAGCTTCCTCTTTATATATATGGGATGTATAGACACCAAATGCATCTTTCCTTTGGATATGGCAAAGGCACAGAAATCCTTGTGCAGACAGTGCTTGCTTCAAGCTCTACAGGCAGAGAGTGTAGAACTATTCTATGAGTATATGCACTCTATTCTCAACACAAATATTGAGCCTACTGACCTATAGAAAGATAGTTGTGACTATTCACATAAACACACGAATATGTTTGCAGATAGATACAGACACAGAGACTCACAAAAACACCGAACTAGAGTTGTGGACTCCTCACACTGCCCGGTTAACAGACAAACCAGTTCAGCGGAATAAAAATTTGTTGAGGAAAAAAAAAATGCATCTGCTCTGAAGAGCAAATCCATCTCCCCATTTGCCCTTCTCTGTCCAAACGCGATCCTGCCTTCTTTGTAGATTCTATTTAGGGAACCGGATGGAGATTGGCTCCGACTCTGGAGAGTGGGGGGACCAAGACGGAGCCAGCGACTCCTTTTCTGATGAGGGAAGAGTCTCCACTCCCTCCCCGGTGGTGCTTTGGGGAAGGGACAGGGGAGCTAGTCGGGAGGACCCGGAGGTGGGGGCGTCCCTGGGCGTCGGGTAATCCCTCGGCGCCAGAACCGCCAGCTCCCGGCCCCGAGAGGACAGGGAGGAGGCCGAGCCGGGGCCGGGCGCTGGGGTCTGCCGGAGGCGGGGAGCTCCTCCCGGGGCCCTCCGACGGCCGGCCGACGCTCGCTCGGCGCCCTTACCTCCCGATCATAGTGGAGTGCTGCTGCACCGCGGCTTCCAGCAGCCTCTCCAAGATGGTCCATTCCCCCATCGCTGTGCATCCGGAGGCGGCAGACAAAGACTGGGCAGCACCGGGCACGTTCCCGCTCCTGGCCCCTCCCCGGGCCGCACCTCCCGAAGGGGAGCGAATGGCCCCCCAGTGAGAGAAGCCAACAATTTTTAAAAATCCGCGAGTCCCCCCTCCCTTTTATTGTACTCAAAAGGGGGAAATGGGGGCAGAGACCCCGTGCGTCCGGCGGCTGGGGCAGTGGGCGCGGGCCGCGGCCCGGCAGGATCTCCCGCGGCGCCGTCCGGCTCGGGGGCGGCTCCGGTTCCGCGGCGGCCCGGGGCGCGGTGGGAGGGGAGCGGGCGCCGTTGGCAGGTCCGCGAGTTCGCGCCCGCGCCGCGGGAATCCCCGGGCGCCTCTCTCGGCCGCCACGACCCGGGTGCGGAGCAGGGGGTCCCGACGCTGCCCCCGCACCGGCCACTTCCGCAGGCACCTGGCGCGCGCTGCCGCCTGCGAGGCCCCGGCGGAGCGCGCGGACCGGGCTGCCGGGCTGGGGAATCCACGGCCGCGCCTCTAATCCGCCCTTAAGTAGTCTCCGCCTGCGTCACGCCAGGTCGGCGGAGGGGAGCCGAGCGCGGCGTGCTGCTGTCGCCGCGCGTCGGAGCCCGAGGGGTCGGGGACGCGCGCGGGGGGAGAGGGGCCGGACGTCCCGGGGCCCGGCGGGGACCGCAGCGCCCTTGGGGATCCGCAGCGCGCCCAGGTAACCTCACCTGACAGCCAGCCGCGTCCCCCAGGAGAGGAGGGGGAGCCGGGGCCGACGCGTGGGTGCGTGGGAAGGGTGCGCGTAGGTAATGTGTCTTCTCTCGGGGGGTCGGTCACCTTTCGCTTTTTGCCTTAGGGGACACAACTGGAGTTCCTTTTCTAAAAGGAGATGCGGGTTGGGGGAGGGCCCCTTGAAATCTCCCTTGGAGAAGGCGGCGCAGCTGCGGTCGGGGCTGCGGTGGAGACTCCGGGGATCCCACGCAGAAGCGAGGAAGGCCCGAAGCGAGTCCCTCTGGCTGAAGGTAGACTTACAGGTGTGCAGCGGCCCCGGAGGCCGGAGGTTTGGCTAAAAGCGTGTGCCCTTCCAGGCGCCCAGAGGGGGACTGGCCGTAGTGCCCCAGCACAACCCAGAGGCTCCGCTGTTTTTATTTTTACTGTACTAATGGTCATGGGAGGAGGGCTACTCCTCGGGTCGACGTGGTCTAATCTGAATTTGAGGAAACAGCGGCTCACAACCTCACCCCACCCCCGCTTGCTTTATCCAGCCTTGGCTTTTTCCCTTCCTGGAGTAATCCTGGTTTCTGTGTGGATCTGCGTGTTGTCCTTAGTTCTGTCTCGAGAAATGACTTGGCCTTTGGAAAACCGAAATAATCACACCAGGCTACTAAGTAGCTCAAGGGTCAGTTTTAGGAGACATCGTACTTGCGAGTGTTGGGTGTAAACGTACCTAAAGTACAATGGGCGAGGAGTTGTCGTCCTGGTAAAAACACAACTGTGAAAGGACTGCTCATTTGGGTTCAGAGCCTAGCACATCTGTGTCTCACCTAAGCCATACCACCATGAGCTTTCAACTCTGGACCTGCCGAGAGAGTTAGACAGCCAGTGGCCCAGGGGCTGGGAGGAAGGGTGCAGGGTGTGGGCTTGAATCCGCTCGCAAAGCACTTGTGCAAAAATTACGCTTGAAAACACTACTCAAGCTTCCGCGCCAGAGATTCCTGCAATCCTCTCTTAAGAAAACGCTTTTTCCCTGGAAGGAGTAAGAAGAATGCACTAAAAATGGACAAAGGTATAGGGTGTAAATAAAACATTAGGCCTGAGGAAGGCATTTCTTAATTTCCATCAGGGCAAGGAAAGGGCAGAGGGTGGACATAAGTATCTTAACACCCACTTGTCCCCTGGTGTGTTTTCCTAAGTTTCCTTTTGCTCCCTTGGACTCTGGATCCCTGTATTTGCTCCTGCCCTGGTAGATATTTTTGGAGTAAAGGATCTCAGTGAAAGGACCAATGAGAAATCCCAAGGAGAACTGTACATTTTTAAATGTCCCAAAATAAGCTACCCAATTCAAAGTTATTAAATTCTACACTTTGGCTTTCCCAGAACCTTACAGAGAGTGATTCATCCCAAAGACATAAATTGCAGGGAATACACTTGAAATATTCTCACTTTTTCAAGCACTAAGATATGACTAAATTTCAATCATTCACTATTTTAGAATATACTTTAATACGCCATATAGAGTCAACATATGAGGATATGTGCATGCCACACAGGTGTATAAATTTACAAAACACCTGTATGTAGAACCTGTATTTTAAGATTTGCCTATTAGCCTGTTTTTAAAAACCTTATTTTCACTTCCTTTGAAATTTCAAAGCTATTTTTAAAAATCACAAGTTGTTTTATACTTACTACGTCGTGCTTCATTTTTTAGCCTAATCAATTCCATTTTCAATTACTAAAGTTCATTGAGAATAATGAATTGAACATGAGAGGCTTTGTGGAGTGCTGCTCATCTCTGGGTTTCTTCAGGGCATTACTTCATTTTTCTGAGTTTTAGCTGTTTTTTATTCCCCTCTAATTGAAGAGCCCCATTCGAGTTAACTGGATGTGGTCTTCATCAGCTTTTATTTAAAATTCTTTCCATAACATTAAAATAGTGGTTTTAGATGAATAACAATGGCACTCAAAGAATAAACTTTAATGTGCATTTGACCAGCTGGGTCCCTTTAAAATACAGACATGTGGTTCCCATTTCAAATGTCCTAAATTAAAACCTAGCAAGAGATTTTTCGTTCCTGGATTATGAAGAAATTCTTATCACTGGCTGTAATAACAATAACATTTTGAGAACTTAGGCTTCCATGAGTACTAGAGCAGGAATGAATCCTAGGCATCAGGAAATCCCACTTTTTAAAAACACATACCTGTGGGGCTGGTGTGACACAGTGGTTATAGGGCTTCCCTAGCAAGCACAAGGCCCGAGGTTCGATTACCCAGCACCACACATCTGGGTGAGATGGTGCGTGCCTGTGATCCCAGTATTTGGGAGGCTGAGACAGGAAGATTGCTGTGAGCTATATAGTGAGCTCTGGACCAGCCTGGACTACAGATGAGACCCTGTCTCAATATGTGTGTGTGTGTGTGTGTGTGTGTGTGTGTGTGTGTGTGTGTGTGTGTGTGTGGAGAGAGAGAGAGAGAGAGAAAGAAAGATGTTAAAACTGACCCGAAATTTAGATGGCTTGCCTAAAGTCATAAAAATGGCTAAGAAAAATGTTATGAAGGGATTGATACTGCGTACTTGAAAAAAGTTTTAAAAGTATTTTTAAAAGATAAAGAACATGACATTTCAGGACAGAAAGTGCAATTGAAGTGACTTGTGTCATGGGAACATAGTCACTTGCAAGTACCTAAAATTTTTTCTAAGTTGTTAACCTTGTAAATTCACATCTTACTAAATAGTGACTTCCATTAACTGGGGCAAGGAAATCATCTTCACATCTAATAGGAAAAAAAAAAGCAAAGTCATAAAGTCATGTAGCCCAGGGCTGAAGATTCCAATTCAAGGATGGAATGTACTTTCTAGCAATAGTCTCATTTGCTACAGTTGCATCTAGATTTATTCTTATATTTATCAATGCCTAAAATTTCATTCTTTTCTCAACCACAGGTTCCAAGATGAGCATTTAGTTTTGCTGCTTCAAATATTTGATAAGTGAAACCTCAGGAATTTTGTATGTGTTTTAAGAATGAAGGTTCATGTACTGACCCCTACTGTATTGAACCAGGAGCAGAGCAAATTTGGGGGACATTATACATCATGATCCTTGCTATAGATGTTTAGCATCGCAGAAATCAAGCCTTTATTGAAGGAGTGAGATAGCTACCCTCTGCCCCCCTTGACCTGGGAGAGCTATCTATTTCTGCATCACTATGGGTCCTGGCTTTCCTCCTTACCATATAGAACATAAAATCTGGAGAGGAGAAAGGATTCCTTTTTGCCAAATGAAAGTCCCTGGGCAGCTTAAAGTTAGACAGAATCCCTTAGTAGAAAGCCTACTTGACCCAACCAGTGTCACTCCCCTCATTTCTCTCCTCACTGTGTTCCCATCACCAGCTAAACCAGCCTGGGTAGTGCTGCGGAGCATGCAAAGCTCAGGCTGCAGCATCCAAGATAGATGGCCTTGGGAAGCTGGTCACAGACCTGGAGGCTTCTCCCCTGGGATCTGTAGTCTCCTGGGATTTGTGTGTCTGGGTAGGGCTGCATCCTAATTGAGACTGGTCTCTGTGTTAAAGCCCTCAACATTTCATTCACAAACAGCTAGGATTAATTGGCCTTTGTCTTCCCCAGGCTTAGTACATCTGTTCCCTAATGAAACCATCAAATTGTCTTCTGAAGGGCCAAACCCAACTTTTCTTATGAGACTTAAAACAACATTGAGTGGCAGATGAAATCTACTTCTTTCTGCTACAAAGTGGTATGTGTGTGAATGTGTGTGTCTGTGTGTGTGTATATGTGTGATACCCTATGTTTAAACTTCAGCTCAAATGTTTTGGTAAACATAGTCAGTTCAGGCAAAATGTGTATAGAATAATATTTCCAGAAGGAATAAAACTGTCCCATCTTCCAGTCTTACTTGGCCCTAATTGGTGGCTTGCTTTATGAACGAGGACCATCTGGAGTCTTTTACCTTCAAAATACTCTGCAATCTCATGGACCCTAACACCCAACTATGTCTTAGCCTCAAGAGACTATGTAACCAAATGTTAGGAAAAGCTCACATTTTTTACCCACTGGTCCTTTGAATAAAAGGATTATGTGTCTCTTTTTAAAAAAAAAAAATCACATTACCAATTCCTCATTCTTCACCCATCTTGTATACAGAAAATATACCTTTGCGTAGTAATGTCCCAGGGATTAACGTAATATGGCATTGTGGCCAAAGCAGATGTGTGAAATCACAGCAAATAAATTAACACTCCATTAGGAATCAAATCAGCCCTGCTGACACATAATCTTTCCCATTTCTGTCAAGTCGTGATTCCCATTCACTTCGGGAGCTTCCCAGGGGGGCTCATTAGACCTGCAGGAAGAGATTTCTTTCAAGTCAATGCTATTCAAAAGTCATTCAGCTACAGTGCAGAAGAGCCTGCCTGGGGTCTGGCCACCCGCCTCTTCATCTCTCTTTGTCGTGGTCCAGCCAGAGACCCAGTCACTCAGGATATAGCTGTGTTCCCCGCTGAGATTATTTCCAGTCTCTATAAAAGAGATGAGGAAATTGCAGGGGAAACGCATGCAGGTAGAACCTGCCCTTGACAAACTGTTAAGCTTGGAGAATGTATTTCACTTCCCACGTGGGCCTCTCCCGCTCTTTTCCCTCGTCAGAGTGTGCTGCTGAAAGTTAGAGCTGAAAGTTGCACTCTTCCTGTTGTTTCCTATCCACGGCCAAGATTATAACACGAAATTGATGTATGTCTCCATGGAGAGCTGCCTCAAATCTAGGGTTTCTTCTGAAGGCCACAGATCCTCAGTGTTGGTTGGTATTTTGACCTCCAGCCAGTTTCCGCTTTGCCAGACCTCTGGAGGCTTGGGTGTCTCCTGTCTTGGAGGCTGTTGCGTTTTTACCGAGCTGGTCAACCTTCTCTGCCTCCACTCACTTTTGCCTGGTTTAAAGATGCTGTCCTGTCTGCATCTGGGGTGGGACCACAAAGGGAACACCTCTCCCTCCTAACTGACGGTAACTCAGCATATCCTCAGCTGAGGGTCTTCCGAGGACGTGGACTTCAGCTTGCCTGTCTGACCCACTACTCCTTTGTTCTCTGACCTCAGAACAATACACCTCATTTGCCCCTTCATATGTACTCATCTTCTCGCCTAGACTATAGACCGTCCTTTTCAAACCTCCCATCATGGAATCTCACCTCGAATCCATCCCTCCCTCCTTGATCTTTCAGCACCCCACCCTTGTACTTTACCCACTCCCTGCCCCTTACTCCACCACCATAAAGGAAAGTAATCCGATAAAGGAGCACACACCAGAGTGTTAATAACTGATAACCACTTAATGTATTATCCTTCTCAGAGGAATTATCCTCATTTAAGTTGCAAAGCCCCAATCCAAAGAAATGAAAATTTGAGATAGTTTTCCAAATACCACACTTAAGAGGTGAATAGCTGTTTGGGGTAAGGGATGCTCTGAGCCTTCCCAGATGATATCACACAGGCACTTATTTCCGTTATTGAAATAAGTCCCTATGGGCCTACTTGTGGAAATGCAGGAATTACACAAATGCAGTAGCTCTTAAACTTCCCTGCAACCTAGAACCATCTAGGGAGCATTGAAGAAACCCCAGTGCCTGCATTATACCTCAGACCAATTAAGTCAGCGTTTCTGTGAGTGAGAACTATGCATTAGTTTTTTTTTTTTTTAAATTGAAAGCTCTCCAGGTGATTCCAATATGAAGTCAAGTTTGAGCAGTAGGGTGGTAATATACACCATTAACTACTTGGGCCTAACATCCCTGCAATGCTCCCATAAAATAGGCTTTCTCCCTCATGATGGGAATGGTGCTTCTGGACACAAAGCCAGAATTTCATTCTGAAAATGTGTTCATGTGGTTCTGTAAGTACTTAATATAATCCACACAGGCTAAGTAGTTAGTTGCTAAACTGCAAACACCCATCTCATTTCATCTCAGTGCACTCCTGGCCATCTGGTCCTCTGTATTTCCATTACAGGGCCATGTGTGTATTAATGAAATGATTGCGTCCGATTACATCTTTTATTCAGAGCACAAGAAGAGCAATCCATGCATTTTGCTCTCCAGTATCACTCTTTTTGCCATGGTGGTAGTAATTAAGTTATTGAACTTTTTGCAGAGATGAGATGGTCTTCCATTAAGGTAAGAATATTAATATATTATTGATTATAATAAAATTTTAATACTGCTGCCTCATATCTACAAGACATAAGTTTCAGTCAAGAACCGACCCTTTAAAAGAAGTCCATTGTATGGTTAATATTAAGATCGAGTAGTGACATATAAGAGACATCACTTAAGAATTGAGCTAGTCGCTGTTTCCCAATTATTCTAATCCTCATGCCTGTGGCAGGGTGGATGATCTCAAGCCACACACCTTAACTTTGATCCTCTGTCATTGCTTGGTGGTGTAATGGACATTGTGTGGAGGAGACTCACTTCCTAACCCAAATATGTACCATAGTCTTTGTGTTGTTGCAGCCAGGATAATAATCTTCCTAAGGGGAATTTTTAAAAGAAAATAAAGTTTCCATCTTGTGACATTTGGATGAACAAAATAAAGGATGGTAACCGGGTGAAGAGCATACTATTCCCTCCGTGTCAACTAATAACATTTTCTTACCCTTCTACCTTCATATGAAAATCAACAGATGTTCATGAATATCTACTGTGTTTCCACATGCATTGCTCTGACATATTTTTCTAACATGTTAATATTTAATCTTTGCACATATATATCCTTGACCCTCTCATTCACCTTCTTGTTCAGTGGAGGTTTATTCATTGTCTCCTGTGTACCAGAAGAGTGTAACTGTGAGCAAAACAACGTGGTCCTTGACCTCACAGAGTTGAAAATCTGTAGGAGAGAGATTATTAATATCAATCAAATAACCTACATACCAACGTGTACTTTTACAACTGATAAATGATCATGAATGGAAAGCTCTGAGATTTGGGCCTTGGGTGGGCAATGGAGCAGTGCGGGGTGGGCTCACCCTTACCCGTGGTCAGAATCAGGAGGCAAAAGGCGTTCTGCAGCTGAGAGGCAAGGAGGAGCCAGAGTGAAGGAGATGGAAGAGGAGCATTCTTGAGCTGGAGGAAGAGCAGTGGACAGGCCCTGAGGTAGGGAAGAATAGCACAGTCAAATAATTGGTTAGTTTCTACAGTGTAGCAACAAGCAAGAGGTTTGTGATGAGATAGGAGGCCTGCAGGGATTGGCTCCAAGCAGGGACATTTTCCCTAAAAGTACACACAGCACTTGAAGGCACAGAAGAAGGGAGTGACATGGTTAAGTTTCTTTTCTAAAGCATAATCACTTTGTATCACAATGAAATTTTATTTGGCAAGAGTGGATTCAAAGACAGGGATGATGGTGCCACAGCTGATTGTCCCAAGTCACATCTTCATGCGCTTTACCTCCTGCCCTTGAGAACTGTATCTACACCAAGGAAACCCTTCAGGTTAATCACCAGCTGCCAGATGAATGAGTTAGATGACTTCTCAGGAACCCTCCCAAATTTATAATATTCTTTGATTATGTAAGAAAGAAATAAGCCCTGGTTAGAATGGCCAACATAAATAATTTCCCAGTTGGTTGAATCCTATGGAACAAGTACTAAATGTGATGCTACGTTTAGATATGTTGTTTCTGGCTGTAACAGACAATTGTACAAACTGCTCACTTAGTACCTGACACTTTAATGAAAATGTGGAGCATGGAACCCCCATTAGAGAGGCCAGAAATTCTCTTCCCCCACCCCAACTTTGCATTAGAAAATAATGCGTTGCCATAGTTAGCAGAAGCCAGGGGAAAGTCCAGGGGAGGGTGAGGTTCTTTGCAAGAAAAAAAGCATGTTGAGACATTAATATGCAGGACTTCAGTGAGACTTTGGCCATTCATTTTGCATACCTACCAAATACGACTAAGAGGACCAACAGTGCTATTGTTATTCAAATTCTTTACAGAACAAAATGAAAATTGTCTGCTGAATAAGGTACAAATTTGGGCCTGGTACATCATAACTCAAACTTTTTCTGAAGCTTCTCTTTTGTGATTGTCTCCAGAGTTCCTTGTTAATATGTAAGAAAATCCTCATTACTTGAAAATCACACTTTGTTTTTTACTATACATTGTATGAACCCTCTGGATTACCCGACTTATTTCTGTTACTGGATTCTGAAAGTACATTTTTAATGAGTCTGAATTTACAAGAGGGCGAAAAATGATTTTCACCTGCACCATATAGTTTCTTAATGACTGCAAGCGGGGTCCAGTTTCCTACAAATTGAAGTTTCTTCTCCAGTCGGCAGGATGTGTAAACATCAGCCTATAAACAGCCCATCTCTTGCCTTGCCTGTTGATTGGCTGTAATTCATGGGCTCCTCAACTGCTTTTCCTGCTACAACCTCTGGGGGCTATGGCACAGAGGAAGGTGCACCATAAACAGTCATTTTGCAGGTCCTGCTTGCCCTCACCAGCTTCTGACCGGTTCTTGTGATGGGATCTGGGGCAGACATTTTAGCCAGAATTGAGTACATGTTCCTTGGAACTAAACGCCTCTCCACAGCCTCAAATCCATCTGTCTATCTCCATCTCTGTCACTACCGGAGCTCAGGCCACTTATCTTTTATCGCCTGAATAATTCATCAGCCTCCTTTGCTGACCTCTCTGCACACTCCCCTCCCGCACGCTTCACGTGGCAAAGGGATCTGCTGACACTGCAAGGTCAATCTTTTTTCTCCTATCTGTAGGTCACCATTAATACAAAATTTAAAAACCCAAACTTTTTAGTAGGCACATCCTTATGTAAACCAGCTCTGATTTATCTCTTCAGATTCATCTTTTTCAGTTCCTCAAGTCCCAGACTCCAGCTGGACTGAGCAAGTTGCCACTGCCAAAATTTACCATGGCACTCAGTTAAATTTACCAGCGCACCGAGTGGACTGCCCCCTCTGCCTGGGAAAGCCTGTCTGGCAGCTGCCTCCTAAGCACTCTTAGTGCCTTCGGATTCAGCCCACAGTGCCCTGTAGGATGACTCCCCTACTTCTTATCCCGCTCCAGTCCCTGTTGCAGTGTGTTAGGCGCTCCTCCTAGCTTATAACTTTCCATGTTGTATAATAATTGTTCGCACTGTACAAGCTTATCCAGTGCAAGAGTTACTTCTTTGATGGTGTTCTGTTTTTACCTTTACATATACCTCAATACCTACTTTTAATCCCTGACATGTAATGGGTAACAAATATTTGTGCAGAACAGTTTTATGAATAGAGCAATCCTAGGATACTAGTCCAGGTGACAGTGATTTAGTTCAGGTTTCTCTTTGGCTAGCTGAATCAAAAAAACAAAAAAAACAAAAAAAGAAATTAAAAAAAAATTACCCTTCTCTCTGGCACTACCTTCTCCAAGAATTCTTCCTGACCTTACTTTCTAATTTCTACCTTACCTAGGCTTGGTGCCTGTTACTGAGCACATGTTTTTGAAGAGACAATGATGAGTTCAGGAAGTTCTAGCTGTACTGCTGCAGTGAAATTACATAGTGACTTATTTGTTGCTGGGACAAAATACCCACCGTCCACAACTTAAGGGAGAAAGGATTTATTTTGTCTCATAGTTTCAGAAGATCTCACAGTTCATCATAGGCAGCCAGCAATGATGGAAGCATATGAGAGCTGCCTATGGCATTGCAGACAGAAAGCCAAGGGAGTGAGGAGGCAAGGCCAGAGTTTTCCCAGGGGGAAGCTGTTGCAATGTTTCTTCTTCCTTCCTTTACTTAGTTCAATCTGCCAGTTGTCCCCCCACCCCATGGGGTGGGTATGTGTCCCTCTCTCATTTTTCTAGATCACAAGTCAATAACACACACCTGAAAGCTCTGCCCCGGGTACCACCCAGTCTCGTCAAGCTCGCAGAATTACTCCAGCATTTCCCACTTCCAGCCAGGCCCTACCTTCCAACAACACACGGTTCCACAGTTACCCCACTACAGCCAAATATGCAACACTTTTGGCATACACTCCAGAGGGAAACCATAGCAGTTAGCCTTTCTGAGCACCATTTTTCTCCACTGTCCAAGGTCATTAGTATCACTGATTACTGGGAGCATTACATAAAATATAACTGATGCATACATAGTGTGTGCTCAATAAATATCAGTCTCTGTTCTCTCTTAATACATTGCAGACCTGCCATCAGCTTCCTGGTCATGTTCTTCCTTGGACTTGGAGTCAAGTGCTGCATCTTTCATCTCTTTATCCACAGACATATAGACATACCCGTTAGTGAACAGAATAAAATTTGATTTTACTGGTTTTTAACCTGAGGTTTAAAGAGATTAAATGATCTGCTTAAATCACACAGCTGGGAAATGGCTAAGCCCAAACCCACAATGCAAATCTAATGCTTAACCCATTGCTTATTTGGTCCAATGGCATGAAACCATAAGATGAATATGTACCTGTATCTTTGAATATTCATTAACACAAGTCTGGCCCCTCAAGGCCTTATAAAATCCTAGACACCATCCAACTCTCCAGTGAAGGATGAGGATTCTGTGTTAATCTCCAATAGCATCACCCTGCCTTACTACACACTTCTCACTTCTTGGACCAACACCTCTCCTTCTTTTCTTTTCACCTTTCTTTCTTCCCTTCCTTCCTTCCTTTCTTTCTTTCTTTCTTTCTTTCTTTCTTTCTTTCTTTCTTTCTTAGAAAGTCTTACTTTGTAGTCCAAGTTGGTCCTAAACTCACTGTTGGAGCCCAGGCTGGGCTCAAACTCACAGCAATCCTGCCTCAGCCTCCTGAGTGCTAGGATTATAGGAGTGCCTCACCATGCCCACTTTACATGGTGTTGGGGTATTAAACCCAGGGCCTTGCACTTCCTAGACAAGTGCTCTCATCACTGAAATGCCCTCAGCCCTACCATATTTCTGAAATAACTATAATACGCTTTTTGTTGAACAAATAGAGTTTATATTATGATGGCTATGTAAAGAATACTTGCAAAAGTCATTCTATGGTTTCTTCTTTATTGCCCAAAATTCTATACTACTTTGTGTGAAAATTATCATTTGTTCATATGCTTGCCTTCCTAAGGACTTATTTTTATCCCAACTCCAAATTCTTCTCAATTGTTTCATTGTACTCTGTCAATTACATTTTAGTGGAAAAATTTCATTAGCTCCTTGACTTGAAAAATAAACACCCAATATGATGGAAAATGTCTTTATTATTATCTTGAAATTCTTCTTCTTCTCCTGCGTGGAATTGTTTTCCGCTTTCTTCTTTCATGACATTCTCCCTTGTTTTGATGAAGTGCATCCAAGAAAGAGCACATAGGAAGAAAAATGTAAAGGCTTCTCACATCTGCAAATGACTTTTACTGTTACAAATCACTTCACTTCCTTTGGACTTTTTTGGAGACAGTGTCTCACTCTGTAGCCCAGGCTGGCCTTGGAGTTTCCTTGGCCTCCAGAGTGCTGGGATTAGAGTTGTGCACCACCACGCCTGGTTTATGTGGTGCTGGGGAGTTGAACTTGGGTACTTAGTGCTTGCTTGACTTAGTGCTAGCTAAGCAAGCACTTCAGCCGCTGAACCATTCCCCCAGCCCCACTTCCGTTAGATTTCTGAAGGATTGCTTCATTGCCTTCCAGCTTCTGGTATTGGGAATATGTTTGAGAACTACAGAGCCACTCTGCTCCTTTAAATATTGCACGCAACTTTTTCTTTAAAGTCTTTTCAGATTTTCTTTTCGACTCTGACATTTTCAAATTTCACAACAGTATGCCTTGGTGTGGAATTTGCTTTATCTACTAGACTATTTAGGGGGCCCTTTCAATAAAAAAGAAAGTTCATGCACTCCAGTTTCAAGAAAGACTCTTAAGTTATTTTTAGGACTTATTTCTATTCTGTGCTTCCATTTGTTCTGTTGCTTCCTCCTAGGATCTTTCAGTTGGATTTTGGTCCTCCTGGCCTAATCCTCTAATTTCTATATCTCTTCTTTAATTCTTCATCTCTTTGTTCTATTTTCTAAGAGATCCTTAGCTTTTTCTTGTATTCCCTTTACCATGTTCAAAATTCTTCTGTAGTCATGTTCTTAATTTCCAAGAGTTCTTTTTAAACTATCTCTTTTCTTCCTCTTAAAGCTAAAATGATAGTTTTTGGATTTTTGTCTTCTGTCAGTATAGTCTGAATTTCCTACAAAATGTCAAGGTAATTTTAATCATTGTATTTCACGGTAAAGGCTTTCTTCCTCAGATGCCTACTAACTTTCTGTTGTTGATTCATGATTAAGAGTGAATAAAGCACCAAGGAGCTTATTGGGAACTCCAGTGTGTAAGTGGGAACTGTAGGCTGTAAGCTTCTGTGTAAACCTCTGGATGTCAGCAGGGGACGAGACATTGGTGGTATCATGACCCTGAGTGATGGTATTGGCATCTAGTGGGTAGCGATTAGGCTTCTACCCATAAATCTTACCGTGCCAGGACAGCTCAGTGCAATGAATTATCAGGTCCAAAAACATCATTAGTTTTGGTTGAGAAACCCTGATGTGAGTATCTCACTAGACCACTGAGTTGGGAACCTATGATGTTAGTAAAATTTGTCTTTCTCTTGGACTGGTCAGATTACTCAGACAAAGAAGTGTCATGTACCTACTGGGAGAATACAACCTTGGCATCTAGCATTCTGCAAGGTAGGATGTGGGGGAAATGGGTCTGCAGTTTCAGCATTCAGTACATATTGGTCGTTACGTAATTATGCTTTTGACAACATTGACTCCCATTGATAACTATAGCTGATGTTCCCCCAGTCAAGAGAATCTCTCCAAAGTCTAAAGATCTAGTTTCTATGGGACAAATAAGAGTGAAGTAGGAGAGAAGAGGTCAGCTGTATGGAGGAGGAAAGTGAATGTGGAACTTAAAGTTTTCCTTAAACATGTTTTCAAATAATCCTTCTGTTCTTGGCTACATCCTACTTCTTACTCACCCCTGGTTCATTATGGGTGGTGAGTTTCTACTATATAAAAGAGATTGCACAGCCAGCCATGGTGGTGCACGCCTATAACCCCGACTCACCTATAATCTTGAGGCTGAGTGGGAAGAACATGAGATTGAGGCCAGGTTAGAATATGTAGCAAAAAAGGAAAAAAAAAAAAAAAAAAGAACCCAAATTTCAAAATCCTTCCAGCTATTTGTACAGATGACTATACTCAGTCAATACTCCTCCTTTGCTTTTCATTATTCATCTTCTTTGATCATATACATTTATCTCTTTTTAAAAATTACTTTACTCTTGTGGTGGTGGCATTTCTGAATGGAGTGGGAATAAATGCTTGTTCTCTGTTCTGCAACCATTGTATAGAGGTTCCTCCATTTTATATTTTATGTTGATGCATTTGCTGTTATTCTCCAATAGGGAAATCTTAAATGCAGTCACCCATTATTAAATGAAAACAATGCATCTATACTACACGTATTTCCCACACAAAATAAAAAGTCTGCTTTCTGTTGAATCTCTCTTAACCACTTTGGAGGGTCATCCAGCCAGACAACTTTTAACATCAAAGATGGCTTAGGCTTTTTGCTTGTTTTTGTGTTTTCCCTTAAAGAAATCTATTTACTACAGTATCAGAAAAAGCTGATTTGGAGGGCAAGTAATCTGTAGGATTTGGTGTAATAGGAGCACAAAAGAATTTTAGACCTAAACCCAAGTACAAGAATCCAAACATAATCTGCTAAAAAATAAAATCGTGGGGTAGGGGTATAGCTCAGCAGTTAAAGCACTTGCCTAGCAAGCATAAGGCTGTGAGTTTGATTCCACAGCACCATATAAACAAAGTATGGTGGTGCACACTTGTAATCCTGGCATTCAGGAGGCCAAGGCAGGAGAAATGTCATGAGTTTGAGGCCAGCCTGGGCTCCATAGTGACTTCAGGATCAGTTTGGTCTACAGGGTAAAATCCTGCCTTAAAAAATAAGTAAGGGACTGGAGGAATGGCACAGCGGTTGAATCTCTTGCCTTGCAAAGGCAAGGCCCTGAGTTCGATTCCCCAGCTCCATACAAAGCTGGGCATGGTGGCACATGCCTGTAATCCCAGCACTGGGGATGCTGAAGCAGGGGGATTGTCCTGAGTTCAAGGCCAGCCTGCGCTATATCAACGAGTTTGGGACCAGCTGGGGCTACAGAGCAAGACCTTGCCTCAAAAAAAAAAAATTAAATTAAAAATAGTAGTGTAGACTGGGCCGCTGAAGTTCTGTAAGAACGGAATTAGATGTGTCCAGCTGCCTGGCTCCTGAAGCAGCTGGAATACTGTAGATCAGTGTCCCTGGCTGTGACTTCTCCTAAAAATTATGATTTTCACCGTGGCCCCTTGAAAGGTGATAATTCTTGAGGAGACTTGGGTTGCACTCTGGATTTGCATCTACGAACAGGTGCTGCTTGCAACACCCTTGAAACATCAGTCATGTAAAAAAAAAAAAAAAAAACTGCTTTGAAAGGAGAAAGTGGGTATAGTGATACTTCCCAGGTACCATGGGTGCCAGCTGTGATTCACGCCCTCTACCTTCAAGTGTCCCGCGAAGGCTGGCACTATGTTCCATCACTGAGAAGGAGAATTTTGAATGTCAACCAGAAAGCAGGCTAAAAGGCATATTTGCATTAAAGTTGTGTAAATAAGCACCACCCCCCAGCAGCTGAAACCTGAGTCTAGGATGCTGAGACGCCTCCATTTCAACATCTAAAGGGATCACTTTTATGGTACCATGGCAACAGCATCACTTTCAGTGATTCTCTTGAAGAAAATCTTGCATAAACATGATCAGAATACAGAGGAATTTGGCATTGATTTGATGGGTCAATGATCAAAGTATTTAATTGACTGTGGTTTTTTAAAAATCTTTTTTTAACTTCTAAAAATGTACCCACATTATTATGTTAGCGTTTGGATCTGCAATGTCCCCCAGAAGCCTCACCTATTTGGAAACTGATTGCATGCTAATTGTATCTGTGGACCAATCCATTCATTTCTTGCGCTGTTAAGTGGTGGGGCCTGGTTGGAGGGACAGATGGTGGGAGTATGACCTGGAAGGCTGGACCTCCCTCTTGAGGTGTGCCCATGTTCTCTCTCTCTCTCTCTCTCTCTCTCTCTCTCTCTCTCTCTCTCTCTCTCTCTCTCTCGGCTGCTGTAGGAGAACAGCTTTTCTCCAGCTAGGTTCTCCACATTCTCTTTCACCATTGCCAGCTGTCCTGGTTGCTTATTTGTTACTGCGACAAAATACCCAACATCCACAATTTAAGGGAGGAAAGATTTACTCAGCTCACAGTTTCAGAAGGTTTCACACACAGTCCAATCGTGGGGCAGCCTGCAACAGTGGAGGTACACAGAGGCTGGTGAACTGCTCAAGCCGTTGCAGACAGAGCCAAGTGAGAGAGAAGTCAATTCTGAAGGCTCAGAGGAGGCCAGAACTTCCCGGCAGAAGCTGCAACAATGTTGCTTCTTGCTTCCTTAGTACAGAGCTGTCAGTTTCCCCTCCTCAACAGGGTGGGTTCCCCTCCCTCATTTCCTGGTCTGAAAATCAATAACAAACACGTGACAACTCTGCCCTGGGAAACCCCCAATCTCAACAAGTTCATACAATCCCTCCAGGCCAAACCCTAAACATACCTCACATCCAGCCAAGTTCTGCCTCCCAGTAACACATAGTTCAAGTACATGAGGCTTTTGGGGGACAATCAAGATCCCAACTGTAGGGACTAAATGCATTTTGCGTAAGAAAGTGGTCATGAGTCTTTTGTTGCCAGGGGCAGAGTGCTGTAGTTTGAATCTTGACTCGTGTTGGGTCACGAGGTGAGATTCTTGACCTTCCTGTATCCTGGCATCCTGTCTGATCCTACTTCCAGTGCTGAGGCTGTCTTGGCCAACTCACTTTCTACCCCTAGAATTCAATTTCTTCAGCTATAAAGGAATGAATTAGGTACTCTCAGGTCCCACCCATTACACCTTTCTCTGTTTTCTAACTTCTTTGCCTCCAAATAAGATAAAGTAAAAGAAATCAAGACAAAAGAGCTTGGTCAGGTAATTCGACTGCTCCAAGGAAAGGTGCAGAGCTGGTGCTGGCCACATCGTGAGGTTTGCCTTAGCTCCTGTTCCAAGTTGGCTTTTGTCAGTGGTTTCCTGGGGCTGTTCAGGATTGTTCCCTTCAATATTCACAAACCAGACCATCAGGAAGGTGAACAGAAATTCTGCTGATACTCTGCCTTGCATATGGCAGGTTGGAACAAAGAAAAAAAATGACACTAAACTACTGGATGAAGGTGTAACGGGGTCCGTTTTATTATTGTCATGACTTTAGTGTATGTTTGAATTCTTTTCTAATAAAAAGCTTTCTTAGGGATCTTCTGAAAATTGCTGTGTACCAGTTATTACTTTATAATATATGTATGTGTATATATATATTTGTGTGTATATATGTGTGTGTATATATATACATGTATACATATATATATTAAGAGTTTCAAAAGATATTTACCATCACTATATTCAATAATATAGTTTAATGTTTTCTATTTTCTGCTCTGCTTTTTTTTAAGCTGATAGAACCAACTTAACTGATTCCAAGATTCATTTATATGTTACTATGACCACAATTGGGGGAAAAATCCAGATCTAAATGATGTCCAATCATTCCAGTGGGCTGTTGAATATTTCCTGTAGGCCAAAGTCAGGAGGAGACATGAAATTTTGAAAAGAATGGAAGGAAAAGAACAGGCATGAAAATTTTACTAGTCCTCTTGGAAATTCTGACCTTCATATTGGGTAGGAGTGTCGTTTGAGCTCTGCAAAATGTGAGTTTCGCAAGCTACCACTTCCGGGCCTGAGGCCAGGCCCAGTTGTCCAGTTTTTCTGCTGAGGGTTTCTATGCTTCTAGAAACTGTGACGTAGCCTGGCCTACTTCTGAGCAGCTTTCTCTCCCCTCCTGCCCTTCCTGATTTTATTGTCTCTCTTCGTTTCATTGTCTGTTCTCAGGCATTTTCCCAACTTCCTCCACTTAGGTATTAATACCTTATTTCCTCTTCCTCTTTTGCATTGTCCATATGGTGACTGTCCCCCTAAAGCCAGTGTCATCAACAAAAACAGTGTCTACCAAAGAGGAAGGGTGAGGACATGGCTGAGATTTGCTTAACACCTAAATCCCATTAAAGCAAAGGTCAGATTAGACGAGAGACAGCCTGATGTCTAGAAAGGAAGAGCTGTAGGTAAAGTTACTTCAGGATTTAAGAACAAAGTGCTTACTGTTTGTTGGCCTTTCAATAAACAGAAACTGAATACTCACTGGAGAGAAAGGCAAGAATTTTAAGACCAAGCCATTGATTTAAAAGATATCAAGAAAATACAAATTAGACAGTACCTAGATCTACTATGAAATACCCCCTGTAAGTGCTTTATAAAGGAGATTATAAATCCAGGGGCATTATACTATAAATTTTTTACTTACTGGAAACCCTTTTACATTGAGTGGGCTACTCCCTATGAAAAATCTTTCTCCTCTGCAACATGCAGTGTTGTTGCCAGTGCTGTGTACAAGGGCATTTCCGCTTTTGCAACTGCAAAAGCTGTGTTTCTTTCAATATTAAGGTTAATGAGGGCTGGGCCCTGTAATCTACATGAGTAGGTTAATTCTCGTGTGTCCTAGATAGTTGAGCGAGAAAGAGATTTAGAACTTCAGCTGAAGGGAGACGCAAATGCTGCCAAACCAGAAGGCACTGCATGCCAAGGAGCCAGGAGAAGCACCTTGGGGAGGCATCTCTGTGCCTCTGCCTCGCCTCTACCAAGGCAGGTGCCAGTCGTGACCCCCTCCGCCATGCGTGTAAGGAACAGATGCCAGGCCACAGGCTTAACACTTCTTGAAGAAAGCAAGTTACACAATTCAAGGTTCAATTATGTGACGGTAGAGTTAGTTATTTCCTCAAAACTAAACAGAGTTGCTATGATGTGTGTGGTAAGACAGGTGTCTTGAGACTACAGTAGTTTCAGAGGTAGGGATCCATTTGAGTCCGTCAAGGACCTGGATGTGCAAAATATTACTAAAAATGCCTTGATTGGTGAAGTTCACAGTTGTAAAACACTACAATTAAATCAGACTGTTTCCTTTTGTTCATTTCAAATAGCACGTTTTGCCTAAAGGCAAAAGACTATGGTCGTTTTTTTTCTCCATTCAAGGATTCCTTCCCCGTTGCTGTGATGGAAAAAGGGCATGCTAACTGCCATATAATGACATTGAACTCAGAAACAAGCCAATTAAAAAAAAAAAAAAAAAACAGGAGGTTCTCGTAACCAATCCAAAGGGGTCCAGTCAACCTAAGCCAGGATGCTGAAGATGTCCCCTCCACTCCAACCCTACAGGGAGAGTGACCTTGAAATGACAAATCCCCTTTCTGGGTGTGCAGAAAAAGTGTGCAGGCAAACATTTTTTCTTCAGTTCTCTCTGCCTATAAGTCTCACTTGCTTTCAGATGTGTGTTGTTACCTAATTCACAAGTCAATAATTAGAAGGAATTAGATCATTAAATGCAATTTGATAAGATTTTCGTTCTTGACAGAAGGAAAGACCCCTAATAGGAATCACATGGGAAAAGGCCCTGATTTTTTTTCTTGTAATAGGAATAAAAATTCACCATTTTTATTGAGATAAAACTCAAAGTGTTACTTGTCCCTAGAAAGAAAATATATACAACCAGATTGTCCTACCAAAGTCATTCTAGACACAAGTGCAGGAAATAATTGCTAGTTACAAAGTTTCTTCTTGAAGTAATAAATGTGTTTTAAAATTAAATGTGGCTGGGTGTGGTGGCACATGCCTGTAATCCCAGCATTCTTGAGGATTGAGGCAGGAGGATTGCAAAATTTGCACCCAGCCTGGGCAGCTCTTGACAACTTAGCAAGACTCTGTCTCTAAATAGATAAATAAATAAATAAATAAATAAATAAATAAAAGAGCTGGAGCTGGAGCTCAGTGTGAAGGCTCTGGGTTCAATTCCCAGTACTAGAAATAGGAACAAAACTGAATCCATAGTTATTGCATTTTTCCCTCTAAATGACTGAATTGTTTGGTATGTGAAGTATGTCAATGAGAATTTCCTTTTGGAAGGTAACATAATTCTGCAGTGAGCCAAGCGTGCAGTCAAACTTCAGCCACAGAGTAAAGCTAAGTCAATGGGACAAAACCCTTTGCACTGTATATACACACACATTGATCTAACATGACATAACTAGAGTAGATTCAAAAGATTTTGTTTCATTCATATGCCAACAGAAAATAAAACCCCCCATTCCCCAAAGGAAGAAACTTACCCAATAATAGAATTCTATTTCTGACAGCACAACACCTTGGATATCCTGAACAGTTCTCTCAACTAAAATAAAAATTTTAGACAACATTTATTATTGTAAGCGTATTTTTCAACTGGCATAACATCATTTCAGAGCCTTAAGGCAAAGTAAAACTTTAAGACTGTGACTATTGCAAGCTGACCATGACAGCCCGGACAGGCAAGGTTATTCTGTGGTCACAAACACACGGTCCGTGGATAGAACGTCAGTGGCTTATTTCTCATCCAGACTTCGTGTCTGCAGGAGTCTCTGGTTATTAGGATTCTCTGGGGGATTCAGACTTATGGAGGTCTCCAGCATGTGAGTGTTGTAGTAGGTGTTTTGGTTCTTTATGTTTCAGTCTCAAAGTTCGAATATAATTTTATTTTTTATATCTTCCCTATGAAGAGTATATATTTAGAATATAGAATACTCATGTTCTTTTTGCTGAACCCTTCACTTCTTCCAACCTACGGTTTTCTTTTGAAAAACTGGAATCCTCATACTATCCTTCAGTGAAGGAGTTCCCTTTTATGTATTAAAATCAAACCAGCTATTATAGCACAATGGAATTGGCATTCCAGGGCAATAGATATAAAGGGAATGTGCCTACCCATTACTGTAATATTTAAACAATTTAAAAATAATTGTCTTCTACTTGTCTTCCACTCAAAGCAGTTTGAAATGTGCTTCCTACACAGAGAATGCAGAAAGCCAGTTTAGATTTTAGGCAAAAAGACCCTACAAGATCACAGGAGTTATTAATTCATCTCCTTTTTAAGCCCCATGTCAAATTACCCTTTTCCTTTCTTCCTGAAGTTATTTAGGCAAGTATCTCCTTAGAAGACCAAGGAGAAATCTAGCACTGCATTCTTGGTCTTTCTAGTATGCGAACCCCAAATTCCCCTAGTTCCTCTTCAATTAAACTTGTTCAATAAAGATTTCTTCTCACTAAACCATTCTAGGCTCAGATTCTAGAATTCATCTTTACTTATAACTGCTGTGAAAATATGTTTTGCTTTGTTCATGTTAAATGGAAAAATACACTACAGAATATATAATATAAACCCACCATGGACACTTTTATAAATTGCTCTGAAACATATATATTTCCTTTACAAGTGTTTGGCTTCATTGTTTCCTTATTTTTGCAAATAATAGTCTAATTAACTTTTTGTATGTAGTTTTGGTTACATTTTCTTTAGCTTTGATGGTCATATAAAGAATTATTAAGCCAAAAAATATGAATTTTTTAAAAGTTCTTCATACACTGCTACATGTTTTTTTTTTTTTTTTTCCCAAAAAATACTAGATCAACCATACGGCCATCAAATCTGCAGGGCTCATCAGCACTGGAAATAAAATGTTTTTTATTTATAATGTTTATTAAATTAATTCAACTTCTTTCTATATTTCAATGGGCTACTTCTCAGAAAATGTCATCAGAAAAAGAAAAAAAAACCACAGATACTCTCTCCTAGAAAGTTTAAATTTCTGTATTTACTTTTTTTAGACAGGGTCTCAATCCAGGCTGGTCCTGAACTTGTTGTGAAGCCCAGTCTGGCCTCAAACTCCCAGCCATCCATCCTCCAGCCTGCTGAATGCTTGGATTAGAGGCATGGACTATCATGCCCAGCTTATGTGGTGCTGGGGAATCAAACTCAGGGCCTTGTGCTTGCTAGGCAAGTGCTTTATGCACTGTGCTATTCCCCCAGCCCTCCATATTACTATCAAGGTCAAAACACACACATATATATACACACATACACACAGACGAGAGGTGTGTATAAGAAATAATACCAATATATCATAAATATATAATACATAGGTGTGATATATTATTAACAGTCATAAAGAGGGCCAATGAAGTTCTTGCTATGTTTCAAGGCTGAATATAATGCCAATTTTATCCTATTTAAACCTCATAGCAACCTTGAAGGGCAAGTGCTGTTATCATTTGTATTTCATAGGCCGGAACAAAGCTTCCCACAGCCCTCATGGCCTCCCCAAGCCATGCCTTTACCCTTTTTTTTTTCTTTTTTTTTTTTTAAGACTTTATTCCAATACACATCCTTCCTCCAGTCAGGTCTCTCCACACTGTTTCTGTTCCCAGACTACTGTCTCTGTTCATTGCTTTTCTTTTCCCAGCAAACCCTTGGCCACCTTAGACCCAGGACAATCCACATGTTCAATTGATTCTCTCTCTCACATAAGCCTGGAGCTGTATTTGAATTAGCTTGATATATATATATATATATATATATATATATATATATATATATATATATATATATACAAAATCTCACTGTGTGGCTGTCTTAATTATTTACTTCATTGCTGTGATAAAATCCACAACTTAAAGGAGGAAAGATTTATTTAGCTCACAGTTTCAGAAGCTCTTACACAGTCCCTGCAGGGGCAGCCAGCAATAGTGAAAGCACATGGCAGGAGCTGGAGAACCGTTCACCCAATGCAGACAGAAAACCACCGAAGAAGGAGCAGAGTAACTCAGGCAATGCCAAAGTCTTCCCAGGAAGAAGACGCAACCATGTTTCTTCTTCTTTGCATGGCTTAGCTTAAGCTTCCACTGGGGCCCCCCACATCCAGGGTGGGTGTCCCTTGCTCACCTTCTGGCCCACAAGTCAATACCGAACACCTTGTTGGTGGGTGTTCTCCTTCCCCAGTTTCTACAAGTTGACATTAGTCTTTCCACATTAAACCCCAAGCATCTACCTGTTTCAGCCAGGCCATATTTCCCAATAACACCATTACATCAAAATACATGAGGTTTTTTGGGGACATTCCAGATCCAAACCGTAGCAGCAGCCCAGTCTCGCTTACCTCCCCTAGGGCTGCAGTTACAGGTGCTCATGACCACGCCTAGCTGAATTATCTTCCCATTTGAATTTCCTTGAAAATACATAGTCGTATTCAAAAATTTTCCGCATCCTGTCTTTGGTCAGGAATTCCACCTTAATTCTGCCCACGTTCTGCCTGCCTTCAGACTCTTCACTACCAAACATGGAATCTCCCACAGGTGTCAAGGGAGAACCTCTCTCTGGTCACTTGTCCTGCTCTTGTGCCTCCATTCCAGTCTCCATGTGACACCTATAATGAGTCTTTACCATATGTGCTTTATGTTAATGGTAAAAAAAAAACTCAAAACAATTTAATTTAAAGGGACATAGATAATCTGAGTAGACACCACTCAAAAGAAATAAAAATGGCCAACAAAAACATGAAAAAATACTCAGTATTTGTTGGCTGTCAGAAAAATACAAATCAAACTGCAGTGAGATATTAGACCACTCAGAAATGGCTATTAACGAAAATACAAAAAAAAAAACCACCTGCTGATGAGGATGAGGAGAAAAAGACTTTTCATATGTTGTCGGTAGCAGTGACAGTTAGTACATCCACCAGGAAAACAGTATAAAACTTCTCCAAAAGGCTAAAACTAGGACTACCACATACCACATACATGATCCAGCAATCCTACCTGTGGGTGTACATCCAAAGGAAATAAAATCAGCATATCTCCCAGGTCTATTGTGAAAGTATGCACAATGGCTAAGATATAAAATGGTGCCTATCAACTAATGAGTAGATAAGGAATGGATAAAAAATGTGTGCATACAGAATAAGCTACTTTTCAAACACGAAGAAAAATGAAATCCAATAATTTGCAGCAAAATGGATGCAATTGGAGGATATGATGTTAAGTGAAACAAGCCTGTGTGTTGTCTCGCACATGAGACCCTAAAAAGATCAGCCTCAATACGAGAGAGTGATTATTAGAGGTTGGAAAGGTTGTGTGTGAAGGCAGGTGGGTAAAGGAAGGCTGTATTTGATTAGTGTACACTGCATGCACATGGAGAAACATCCCTCTGAATCTCATTAATATGTACAATTAATATGTTAATCCAAAATAAATTAAATGTACGTATGTGCATATATTTGTGCATGCATGTGTAACTTATATTCTTGTGTTTGAGATCCTTTATTATCTTTCTGTTACACTTAGTCTAGAGTTGAACTTCTTACCTGTGTGATTGACTGATGTTCCGACCACCTCTCCAGAGTCACAGTCGACCCCACCCACCCTTCTGTCACTTTGCAACCACCTGATCTTCTGTCATTTCTCTGCACATGGCAGACTCCCCTACATCTGGGTCTTTGCACCTGCTGTTTCCACTGCCTGCTTTTGCCATACGGCCAGGTCAGATTTAGTGTCATCTTTTCCAAGAAGCGTTTTTCGGGCAATCTTAACTAACGGGAATCCTGCTCTGGATTACAGAGTCTTCTATTGCACTGCTGTTCCCTCCATGAAGTTTTGTGTCTTTGCCAGTTTGTCTATTGCTTATCCTTCTCCCCCAACATATGCATGCACACACACACACACAGGTGCACACACACACATTAAACCACTGGCTGTAAGCCATGTGAGGGTAATGGCCTTGTTTTGTCCCGAGGACCTACTCTAAAGAACTTGATAAACATCTTTAGATAAATCAATTAGTCAATCAATCAATTTGTCCAACTTGATTTAAACTTTTTGACCGGACCATTGCGTTTTGCTTTTCTTTGGAGCTTATGAATGAATTCTCAAGCAGGAACTCAGAATACCCTGGTGGGTGATTTGGATTCCCACAGAGATTGAGCTGGTTTCCAGCTGCTGTGATATGATGCACAAGGCTGTTGGCGGGTGTGAAAGGGTCTCAGCAGCACCAACTCTGGACCCTACACCAGTAGCCTCCAGGTATCAGTTTTCAACAGTAAAATGGGCGTAACACAAGGCCCTACTTCATTGTTTTGTATGAATCTTAGATAATATGTTTGAAGGATTCTTTTTATTATTTTTTAAGTGAAATTATTGCTCTTCTCAAATTCTTTTCAGCACCTGACAAGTGAAATAAACTGGAAGGTTGGGACCTTGCAATGATTATTCTCTCTGTCACAAACCACTGTAATTTGCTCCTGCTTCCCTCCATTGGTGTTTGAACCACTTTGTTCCCTTTCTTTGAAGAATCGCTCTGCCTACTGATTAATCCTGTTGGGGGATGATATGACTCAGTCTCCAAGCCTGGCTGGACTCAGAGGCTTCCCTGGAGCACTTGCCAACATTAGATGGGAAAGGAGTCTTGTACATCAGAGATATGCTGCTGGGTCCAATGTGTGGAGAAATCCTGTATTTGTCTAGGAAGGCTGTGCTAACAATAATTCCACAAGCCGAGAGGTTTAAACAACAGAAACTTATTTTTTCAAGGCTCTGGAGAAAAGTCCATGCAAGTCCATGATCACAGTGTCAACAGGTTGGTTCTTCTCTCTTTGGCGTTTACTGGTAGTTGCCTTTTGCTGTGTCCCTCTGTATGGTTACTTCCAGTGCCTCTTCCTCCTCAATGATACCAGTCCTATTAGAGTCTGACCTTAAGAACTCAGTCAGCCTTAGCTACCTCCCTAAACCTCTTTTCTCCAAATACAGTCACACTGTAAATTAGGATTTTAACATATAAATTTGGGGTGGGGGAACGCAATTTAGATCATAATAGATACCATAGAAAAAAACATAGAAAATTGTGGAATCATAGTAACATTTCAGCCCCAGACACCGTGAGACAGCCCTGGCCTTCTAAATATCTCATTTTCTTCAGGAATTTTTCTTTTTGTTTAAATGCATAGACCTTGTGCCCATGAAGAAATGAAGAAGTTGAGTATTGAAATATTAAAAACTCCCAAAAATACTCTTTTCATTATAAATGGAGAAGAAATAATCAGTGTGTAATTTGGTATATGACATTTCAATCAAAAATATTCACCATATCATCTCAGTTATTTTACGCATATGAAGATAGCTATTGAAAAACACCATTGCCTAGGGCCTTTCTTAAGCATAATTTCTAGAAGATTCACATGTTCTACTATCGTATGCTGTGTCTTTAAGCAGAGATGAAAAAACTCAGAATTCAAGAATGTTTACACTGTTTCTTATAGAAATCAGAAGATGTTTCTTAGAGCTTTCACTTTTAAGTAGGAAAAAAATACCCTTGCATTTCCATTCAAAACTGATACCCTAGTCAATCATCTACACTTCCATCATTAACACTGTGTCCAGAGATATGTTTCTTTTTCTTTCAGTACTAAGATACAATCATGGCCCACACTGAGCCCAGCCCATTTTTATTTTTTGATTTTATTTTTTTGGCTAAGTTGCTAGGTTGCTCAGGCTGAGTTTGAACTCCATCTTGCTGCTTTGGCCTTCCAGAGTGCTGGGATTACAGGCCTGTGCACTTAACCAGCTAGAGATATAATAAGAAATGTTTATGTTTTCAGAATGTTTCTCATCTGAGAGGTAAATAAATGGACAAAGAAACTAACTGAATTATATGCCTCCGTGAAGGTCCTAAATCTAAAACCTTGGCCGATCCTAACTTTTAAACTAATCTCTTTGTGCAACACGATACCATTGGGGGAAAAAAAAGGGAAATTCTACAGTAACAAAATACCTTATCTAAATTAAATGCCACAGAATTTTTACTTTATTGCAGAAAAGACCTTCTGTTTGGCTGTGCTAGACATAGAACTCTAACCTCTGAGCTCTTTAAACACAGAATATGTGCTCCAACCCACCTTTGTCTCCCTTGCCCCTACTACTGTGCCTAGACTGGAGTCAAGGATCAAGAGATACATTTTAATCAATGGTCATGAAGACATAGTTAATGACCTTGAATGATAATGACAGTAGCAACTTACTAAAGATATTTGTTGAGTCCCAAATATTGAATCCACACTTCCATAATGATATGTGATAGAATAAAGTTACTCTTGACCAACGTTAGAAAATGTGATTTTAAAAGCACCGTCAGATGAAGTGTCAGAAAACATCTGGGCTCCTGTCCTGGGTATTTCACAAGCATGCTGTCAAATACTGCACCAGTTGCTTAATCTCACTATCTCAATTCCCTCATCAACAGATAAAGTTTAATTAAACCCTTCAACACCTCTGCGAGCTCTAAGAGTTCATGAACAATTAATTTGTAAATGAAATATTTGAAAGCCTCTGCAATCAGGTTGGAAATCTACCTTTCTCAACAGATATCCTAAAATTCCCAAGTTTTCTCCCACCAGTCTGCTCCACACCTGGAGTCCTGGTTTCTGCCCATTTCCCCCTGCTCTTCTTACATTTTAAATTCTTAACCAGTCTTCAAACCCCAGACCACCATGTCTCCTTGAAGCCTCCAGAACATACAGGCTGGTGGTCTGGGTGTACTGTAAGCAGGTCTCCCAAGGACGTTGTTCCTACCATACTTTGCAGAGAATCCAGGAGAGAATAAATCATTATTGTGGGTCCCCTTACGCCCTGCTCTCTTAGGACTCCATTGCCTTGATTTCACTCAAAATTCCGAAATGTACAGAGACTGAAGATGTTTGTCATCTAAGATAGCCACTGATGAAGTAGAAATATCTGGCTCCTGCTATTTACACTTATTTTAGCATGCAATGGTCTTGACTACTACAGAGAATATTAGCCATGAGACATAGCTGGGCCTGTTAGCAGCCTGTGTTTCCATACATTGCCCTCAAATGGAGAACTGGAGAGTCCAAGGAAATGAGAAGACAAGCTAATTTATTTGAAATAATCTTTGACCTTCTCATTAACAATAAGTGTGTTTTGCAAAGTTATAAAAATAACTGTAACATATGCTAAAATAACAAGTTTCAATGTCACCCAGAGCCACTAATCTAAGAGAATTGCTTTACCCATTTCCGTATCTTGTTAACATCAAACTAAACCTAATCTGCTTCACTTAGAGGATAAAAAAATTAATGATTCTGTCCCAAAGTATAAAATTAAAAGAACCAGAACTCACAACTCAATGTCATACTAATTTATCTGGTGAGATTTATAGTACTATGATGATTATAATGCTCAGTGTCAAAACAAATATCTATATCACCCATGCCTACCCCCAAAAAGAAAAAAAAAAAAGAGGCTTTTGTAGGTCGCAAGTCCTGGTCTGATTTATTTATAAAGCAATAAATATTAGAAGCACAAACAAACTGCACGTGTGTAAACAAACTGTACAAAGATGGATGAGAGACAAGGGGGGGGGTGGTTTGGAAGGTTCCAAGAAGCATAATACCATCATCCTTAATGTAAAGTAGACCAAGAGAGAGGCGCCTTAGAAGCACTTGCGGTGGACAATGGATGGACCAGCCTCATCATACTCTTGCTTGCTAATCCACATCTGCTGGAAGGTGGACAGAGAGGCCAGGATGGAGCCCCCAATCCAGACAGAGTATTTACGCTCAGGAGGAGCAATAATCTGCAGAAAGAAAATGAAACTGTCCAGTCAACTCTGACGATCCAAGCAACAGAGTAGGTAATATATGGTTAATATTCATAAACACATATTAGATATTAAGTCACCATAGTGTGAGACACTTCATACCACACAATATGTCCTATCAAGTTTTATGAACTCTCCTCTACTCTGTCACACCCATTACAAAGCAGAATTTTTCCACTGTTCTGAACTAGAGCCCAATGGGACCATAAGCTAAATTCCTGGTAAACGCTAGCCCAAAAGCTGGGATTTTTACATGTGCTCAGATTTAGTTGTGTTTTTTTTTTTATTTCAAGGATTTTTTTATTCACTACATGAAAGTGTTTCTGAAGCTTCCTATCTTGAGAAACTTGCCAGAAAATAAATCAGAAGTATAGGAATAGCCAAAAAGTAAAGCTTAGAGGTGATAGGAAGCTAAGTGTTTGGAAAGGCATTGAGGAATGACATTGGGCTTGGTTCTCCTACCCACGAAATCCGCCTTGGTTCCTACCCACGAAATCTCTTTACCTTAATCTTCATGGTGCTGGGAGCCAGAGCAGTGATTTCTTTTTGCATGCGGTCCGCAATGCCAGGGTACATGGTGGTACCTCCAGACAAGACGTTGTTGGCATACAGGTCCTTGCGGATGTCAATGTCACACTTCATGATGCTGTTGTAAGTAGTTTCGTGGATGCCGGCAGATTCCATACCTGGTAACGAGGTTAAAAAAAATATCATGGTGCATGCCAGGCAGGGTGCAGGAAAGAGAATAGGCCTCTTCTGTGTTGGTGAGCTGCCACCATTTGTCTCTGAAACATATGTTCCCCTACAAGACCCACTGTAGGGAACAAGGGGAACAGGTGTCTCTAAAGTGATGACAGATAATCCACACAGACTGCCAAGGGACGAACAACTGTTTAGCAGCATGTGCAGCACATGCCTCCTGGAACCGTCAGCTGTATGCAGATACATTGTAAAAGGGTAAGACACACATTTAAGCTAAAATGAACATACTTTTTATTTATACACTAAAATAAGACCCAGACTTCCTCTTGGAAATCGCTACTTAGGAAGGATGTTTGATGACACACAAATGTCTAGTTATTACTATGGGTAAGGATGTGGTTGCATTTAATCATGATTAACTAGAAGTCCAGCTTCTACGCAATGGAACTTACTGGAATAAACTTACTCAGGCGTCCCTCAGTAATTGTCCCTTTCCTACAGATACGTGATATTCAGTTACTTTTCAGTCTCACCCTATAGTTGGACGTGAACTTGGTGTCAGTCTCTATCTTACCACTAGGGTAGGGTGCAGTCTTTCCTCCAACAAGATATTAGGCCTTTGGGCTGAGCTAAATGGGGCTCCAAGTTATGTCTTAATTCAAGAGCTCCTTAATCTTCTCGTTGGAGTGCATTTTACTCTGGAAGACCCCAAGATTTCCAGCAAAGAGCTGTGCCTCAGCACCAGACCCTGCAGCTCACCAATGAAAGAGGGCTGGAAGAGTGTCTCCGGGCAGCGGAAGCGCTCGTTGCCAATGGTGATGACCTGCCCATCTGGCAGTTCATAGCTCTTCTCCAGGGAGGAGGAGGAAGCAGCCGTGGCCATCTCATTCTCAAAATCCAGAGCAACATAACACAATTTCTCTTTAATGTCACGGACAATTTCACGTTCAGCTGCAAAAATAAAGGGCATCCCAGTCAGGGTCAGGAGAAAGAGCCCCCTTGAGGGGAGGCAAGTGGATCTGCCAAAGGAAGAGCAAAGCAGACATGTGCCTTGGTCGATGAGACACACACTCACCAGTGGTAACAAAGGAGTAGCCACGCTCGGTGAGGATCTTCATGAGGTAGTCAGTGAGGTCCCGACCAGCCAGATCCAAGCGCATGATGGCGTGTGGCAAGGCATAGCCCTCATAGATAGGGACATTGTGAGTCACACCATCTCCAGAGTCCAGAACAATGCCTAGCAGGAAAAAAGGGACAAGAACAAATTCAATCCATGTGAAACACCACATGAACCATGGGAGAAGCTACCTCCAGGCTTGCTGAAGAGACGCAAGATTGGGCATTGGCCCACATAAAATTAGATCCCTCACACTCAAATAATAAAAATAAGCTTAACAAATGAATACTAAGTTTGAAGCCAAAAGCAGTTCATGCTTTTTGATAGTGCAGTAGAAAAGCTTCCTGAGGACACTTTCAAACAACCACCTTTCTTATCATCTGTTAGCACTTTGTAAATATCCAGGCATGCTTTTCTTTGCTCCAAACTAACTTCCATTTTCTCCCCCCACCTCCAAATCCCAAAGGGAATATGTGTCTTTCTTGAAGGTATTTTCCCGGAGGCTATGATGTTATAAACCACACCGATGACTGCAGTGTTCCATCTTGCCACATTGTGCCCAGCCTCAGCAAGTGACATCATATACTTTAAATAATGGAAAGATATAACACCAGGATCTGTCAGCTCTGACATTAAGTATACTTGGAAACTAACCTCAGGGACATACTGTTACCCACTCGTTCCTCAGCAGACACCCTGCCTGAAAGTGTGAGGGAAATAATGTTCCCTTCTCAGTCACTGAGTAAGGTCAATGACTTGAGAGAGTGACTCATCAGCGACTGGCCCCACAGCCCACACATACCTGTGGTACGGCCAGAAGCATACAGGGACAGCACTGCTTGGATGGCCACATACATAGCAGGGACGTTGAAGGTCTCAAACATGATCTGGGTCATCTTCTCACGGTTGGCCTTGGGATTCAACGGGGCCTCAGTGAGCAGGGTCGGGTGCTCCTCAGGAGCCACACGGAGCTCATTGTAGAAGGTGTGGTGCCAGATCTTCTCCATGTCGTCCCAGTTGGTGATGATGCCGTGCTCAATGGGGTACTTTAGAGTCAGGATGCCTCGCTTGCTCTGGGCTTCGTCACCTACGTAGGAATCCTTCTGCCCCATACCCACCATGACTCCCTAGGAAAAGAAAAAGATGAGAAAATCATGCTTTCATGATGTCAGGAATATAACTGGTATCTTATCAATTTCTTAACTAATACCCAAGTCACGAAGCATCTTTATAATATCAATAAATCATAAAAAGTAGGCTTTGACTTCAATTTAGAAGACTCATTTAAAATCAGTTCATAGCTTAGCGTCACACAAAGTGGTTAAGTCTATTGTTCAAAAAATAAATAGGCAGGGGAGAATAAAGCCATTTTACTGAAGAAGCAGTCTTATCTCATTAGAAAAATTCTAATGCCTTCACTAAATGATTAAGCCTATTACTCTTGTCAACTGGAAAAGAGATGACTACATTTTAAAATGATGGAATTAATGACACATCTATTTCTCCTAAGAAGAAATTGTGACATCCATCCAGTGTACATAAAAAAGATAGATCCCTCTGATGGCCCAGCTCAGCCCATCCGGAGCTACCTTGGGGTACTGGCCACTCCCCAGCCCCGAGGAGGACTGGCGCCTCTCCTCCCTGGCAGCGTGTGTGGCCAGGCATGTGAGAAACCCAGAGAGAGTGGCATTTCTTTTAATAAACAAGGTGGTATGCCACTATCACCATGGCATTTGCTGCCTCTGTCACGTCTGGCTGCTAAAAATGCAACAGCCAGGAAAGAGACTGATGACATCTGTTGGGAGCCCTATGAACTGGCTGTGAACAAGACGGAGGAATGTGGATGGGGTTCTGGTTGATTGAGAGGTGCTATATTATTTTTAATTTCGAGCTGCACTGAAGAGGGGGTGAAGAAGTAAGCAAAAGTGATTGAGTGGTGGGGATGACCCTAAGGGCGGAAACTCCAAAAAGCCAAGAGTGGACAGAAGACGATGGCTTTATACAGGAGCAAGCTGGACCCTGGGGCAGGTGGGCCAATGAAGTGGCTCAGGGGAATGTAGATTTCCTGATTTGGGGAGGTCAGTGGGGGCACTGCTTGTCTCGACTCAAATTTGACTAACTCATTTTTCCTAATTTGTTTCAGTGTTCATGAAACAGCTGGATTCAGGAAAGACAGTTTCTAGATTTCTGGGCTGAGGAGGAGGGCAGGGACGCAGAGTGGGGCTGGGGCCACCCTAAGTGGGAGCCATCCAAGAGGAGTAGGAAGCATACCTGGTGACGTGGGCGGCCCACGATGGAGGGGAAGACGGCCCGGGGCGCGTCATCGCCCGCGAAGCCGGCCTTCACCAGCCCGGAGCCATTGTCACACACCAAGGCAGTGGTCTCTTCGTCGTCGCACATGTTGGGACAGCTTCAGCGGGATCTGAGGTTGAGGGAGAGCGGGTGGTCGCTGCTCAGCGCCTGCAGAGCTGGCCTTCCCGAGACTGAAAAGTGGGCGCAAGGGGACATGTTCCCACGCGGGTTCCCCCAGGAGTCCCCTGGCACTCCAGGAGCCCAGCCTGGTCAGCAGGGTCCCCCAGCCCTTTCAACTTTTTGCCTTTGCATCCTTTCTCCCGCCCTATCCACGCTCTGTCGCCTTGCCCCAGATAGGGGGAAAGCGCACAAGATGAGGGATCCCAGAAGCCCTCGGGTGGGATGGGATGCCTTTTCTGCGCGCTCCTCAGCCTCGAGATCCAAGACCCAGGACAAAACAAGTTAGAATTATGTCAGAAGGTTGAAGTGGGGGGTGTGGGGGGTCGGCAGAGGCTCAGGAGAGCAGGGCCAGGATCTGGTCTGGGTCCCGGGAGGGTGGAGGGGCTGCGCTGACTCACCACAGGCGGCGGGGCTCGCGGGGCTCGGAGGGGCTCGGCTGGGGCGGCGCGCGCTGAGTCCTGGGCTCCAGGAAGGCGGCTTTATAGCCGGGTGATGGACGGGGTCAGTTGGAGCAGCCGGGGGCAGGGGTGGGGGGCCTGGTCTACCACCTTGCCTTATTTGGTCGCCTCAGCACCATCTAAGACTGGCGAGGCCATTCATGGAGCCCGGGACAAGGGACAGGATCCGCTGGGGGGCTCCGGACCATGTAAGGAAGGGGAGGGGGCAGGCCGAGGGATGGCCTAATAGGGAGCTGGGGAGGGGCGAGCAGCGGGGGGCTGGGGGCGGGGGAGGACTCGGTGACAACAGCCCACCCCCACTTCTTCCTGGGGTGGGGGAGCTCCCTGGAGGTGCTGTGTGTCTGTTTCTCCCTGCCCCGCTGGCCGGAGGGACAGTGAGCCCCAGCGAGAGGGAAGGCTTGGCGCTCTGCCCTCTGCTAAGGGGTCCCAGCAGCTGGGCTGGGCAGTGGGGAGCCACGATAGCTTCTCATCTTCCAGCGCGGGGAGCTGGAGGAGCAAATCCTTGGCAGTCCTCTTGGGCCCAAGGGGCACCACAGGAGCGCATCAGAGTGGCTGCAAACGGGGCACCCGGAACCTGGGGCGCTTCTCGTCTGTGCCCTACCATCTGTGGCTAGGCACAGGCAGTTGGAAAAGCTGACCTTAACCAGCCTTGGTCCCAGCCATGCTGGGTCAGGCAGGGCAGCGAAGAGGCCAGGTAGCGTTTTCTGGGACAGTCCTGCCAAGGCTTTTTGGAGAAGGGACCAGCCTAGGCACCAGGCAGCTCCCACCCTCGCGGCAGGGAACCTGCTCCCATGGAGGCTGCCACCTTCGGGCCCCAGAGGGGCGCCCTACTGCCAGCGTGGATGAAGCCACGCAAAAAAGCAGCTCCCTCCTTGCTAGTGGGTGCATAGAGAAGTGGGAGAGGGCAGATGGTCATCCTTAAACAGGGGACCAAGGTCTCGTTCTAGGAGGACACACCTGAAGGGCAAATGCTCTTGTTGAGAAGATAGCAGCAGCATGTGGAACTCCACCCCTCAGATTGCGATCCTTGGGCACGTGTCTTCATATCCTGAGGAAGCCTTAGAAACGTGGAGTTCCAGGCCCAGCCCAGGACTCCTGAGTCTCAAGCTGCTTTTTAGCAAGGCCCCGTATGATTGGCACATGTGTTGAAGTGTGAGGCTCTGGTGTAAATTCCTGATGTCACCTCTTTCTTGGAAAACAGTCTTTGAAAGATCTTGAGGCTTGTAAGAAGGAAAAAGAAGCTGGGCTTGGTGGCCTGGGCCCGTTACATCAATACTCTGGAAGTGGAGGCAAAAAGATCACAGATTCAAGCCCAACCTGGGCAATTTAGTGACTTAGTGAATCACCTTTCCAAAATCAAAACCAAAAATGGGCTCAGGGCAAAGGTTCCCAGGCTGGTACTCAGTACAAAAGAGAGAGAGAGAGAGAGAGAGAGAGAGAGAGAGAGAGAGAGAGAGAGAGAGAGAGAGATGGAAAAATAAAGATGGGGACAGGGAGACATAGAAGGACACAGGTTGCTGCTTGCCCTGGGGTGCCCCGTCTCCTCAGTTCTTTACCAGTGCTTGGATTTCTAATGCTTGTGCTTTTCCTACCGTTCACACCAGCTAAAAATAGAGCCCCGGGCACAGGCACCTCTCTCTAGAGTGCTCTTGGATGGATATGCTGAGAAGCCTGCTGATTAGATACTTGTCTGAAGGGGGAATGTGAGGCCCTGGCCTCTGAGTTTTCCAACCATGTTTGGATTGGTCTGCAGAAGAAGCTGCAGGGGCAGCTGGGTGATAGAGCCAGGTGAGAAGCCTTCTGGCAGGGACTCCACCCTGCTCAGAGCTGGCATCTTACACAGCAAGGGTCTCTCAGCAGAACAGACTTCCCAAGCTGCTCTGGCTCAGGCAGAAGGAGAAGCTTGAGAAGGTAGAAACGGGAGCCAGCCCTATGGCGCAGGCCTTTAACACCAGCACTCTGGGAGGCTGAGGCAGAAGATAGCACGTTTGGGCCCAGCCTGGGCAACTCAATGACTTAGCCAGACTCTATCTTAAAATTAAAAAAAGGGCTGCCAATGTAGTTTACTGTGAAAGTACCTGTTTTGATCCCCAGTACCACACACCCAGACACACACAGACACACACACACACAGAAAGTGAACTGATATTCAAGCCAGACAGCCCATGCTTCAAATCCTGCCTGTCACTTACTACTTGGTATGCATTTTGTCTTACGCAAGGCAGTTACCTTTCCTGAGCCTCTGAAAGCAAGGGTTATTTTGAATGTTCCCTGTTATATGAAAAATCCTCCCAGGTTGTAATAATAAAATGATAGAGATTTATAGAGGACATAAAGTGATTTCGGCCCTTGCAATTCAGTCACGATACTTTTGGGGACAACAGGAGCAGCCTCTTTTGAAAAGCTGGGTCAGTCTCATTCGCTGAGTCAGCAATGTCCCATTGTTTATGGGACAAGAACTGTGCTAGTCCCAGGGACTCAGTGATAATCCTTCACAGGAGTTACAGAAAACAAGAAGACAGTAGATGTGGGAAGGAAGAGGAGGGGCACCCCAGAAATCAACATGTATGGGTGCTGCTGAAACCTTGTGGAAATCTTTCTGATGAAGCATCATTTAATTGTTGTTAAAGTGGAACTGAATATAGTGACCATTTGTGTGAGAGAAAGACAGAACCCACTCTGGAGCAGCCAATGGGAGAGCCTATATGTGCAAAGGCCCTCCGGAACCAAACATCTTAAGATTTGAACTGAATTCTTAATAATACGTTTTGGGTTCAAGGGGTTGTTTTCATTCACTATAGGAACCTGAATCTTAGTGGCAATGGATGGGTCAGCGGAGGACTAATTTTGTGCAATTTGTGTCTTTAAAACATTTAAAATATATATTTTAGGCAGGAGGTCTGGAGGTGCAAGTTTGCTATTCCAGTTCTCTGGGAGCCTGAGTGATCCTGCCTCAAAGTCACAAAAAAGGACTAGAGATGTAACACAGTGTGAAGGTTCTGGTCTCATCCCCATCGCTGCAATATGTGTGTGTGTGTGTGTGTGTGTGTGTGTGTGTGTGTGTGTGTGTGTCTGTGTGTGTGTGTGTCTGTGTGTCTGTGTGTGTATGTGTGTGTGTAATTATATATATGTATGTGTAATATATGTAATTATGTATACATGTATGTATATATTTTTATTTATTTTTGATACTCAAAGTGTATTTTCACGTTATGTTTATTGCAAGAGAGTACACTTTTTCTTAAATATTTATGATGAAAATCTTCAAGATCTTTTCTTCTAGCTTTTTGAAACATACAGTATGTGTTATCTGCTGTCACCTGGGTATTAATAGCCGAATGCCTCAGGGGCCCCTTAGTCTGAGTCCTCACTGGCCCTCCTCTTCCTCTGCCCCCACCCTGCTCTCCCTGGCCTCAGGAGCCACCATTCTCTTTCAACTTGAATGAGACCAACCTACTTTAGATTCCCATATGAGTGAGGCTGGGTGGTACCGGCCTTTCTGTGGCTAGTTTAGTTTGCTTAACGTGACAGTTCCCAGTTTCACCCACATGGCTGTGAGCAATAGCATTCCCTTCTTTTTATGGCTGAACTGTAGTCCGTTGTGTTTGTATGCCATGTTTTCTTCCTCTGCTGTGGGCATTTTGGCTGTCTTCATTTCTCGGCTGTTGGGAATAAACCCAGGGTGCAGAAGTCTCTTTGACACATCGGTTCCACTTCCTTTGAATGGATTGGTACCCAGTAGTGGGGTTGCTGGGTCTGATAAGGGTAGTAATTCAAACCCAGGCACCTAAGTTACACCACTACCCAAAACACCTTCCTGTAGACTGGACGCTGTTTCTCAGAAGGGGATGCTAGAATCATCTGCACTTGGGCTGCCCGGTAGAAATTCAAATTACTGGACTCTACCCTAAGACATGGAATGCATACTTTCAATGAGCCTCAGTCAGCTTCTCCAGGTAAGTTTCTCCTTTCCTCAAATTATGAGAAACTTAGCCACACTGCGTGGTTGTTCCTCCCTCAGCAAATAGAGCTTTGCTGGACACAGCCCAAGCTGCCAGCGCTGGCCAAAGCCCAACATGGCTGACCTTGCACATCCCAGTGGCGCGGCAAAGCCAGGCGGGTCCCCAGGGCTCGGGAGGGCCAGCAAGTCTCTCTTCATGGCACGGATAGGCCATGAGGGAGACGTGCGGGGCAAGCTGAAGGAACAGAAGGTGGGACAGTGCCCGCTGCCCTTGCCTCCGGGGAAGCCTGTTTCATCCACCATCTGCTGGGATGTGGAAGGGAGCGGCCAGCCTCCTCCCGGCACCGGGGGATTAACAGTCACTTATCTCAGCTGTCCTCCATTCGGAGGTGTCCTGTCCCAGTATTTACGGAGAAGCCAGAAGCAGAGCAAGCCACACTGAATTCCTCCCACAAGCTCGCCCCAGCCCCCGTCCCTCCCTCAGGAGGCTCTCTCCAGACCAGGCCCGGCTGCCAGGAATCAGCCTTCTTAAACATTTCTGTTTTCTCTTTTTACACATTTGTTCACCCTCACTGCCCTCTGGCTGGAACTGGGTTTCAGTTTTCATTAAAAGAAGAAAGTGACGTGACTGTGAGGGATGCAGGCCCCCACACATCCTGGCGTTCCGGTCCAACAGCAAGGCCTGGCTAATCTTTGCTACATACTGCCCCATGCTTTATAGGCAACCACCTAGGAGATTAACCCGCAGTTGGGGGTATTTTGACCCCAAGTGGATTCCAGCAGTCACTGCCTACTGACATATTAGGACCAACTGTAACGAGCCGTTAATAAAATTCAGAAAAGGAAGACACCACAAGAGGGAAGGGGGGCAGGGAACAGAGAAAGGCGATGCTTTTGGGTCCAGGAGTAACAGGACTGACATGGCTAGAGCCTTCATTTTCACTCTCCTCTATGCAGGGACGTCAAGAAGGATTTCTAGATAGCATTTTTAGTTCCTTAAAAGGAGTTTGTTCTTCACAAATGAAATGCTTGCCCCCATAGGTTTCTACTTGGAAGGTGTCCCTCTTAGCTCAGATTTGGATTGCTCCTCTCCCTGGCAGTAGCTCTGATTATAGAGTTTCAGCTTTTCAAGCATTACCTGGACCATGCCTGCCTACTTTCCTGGAGAGCCCAAATAAGGCAATGTCCAGCCTCCGCTTGACCAAGGCTCCTGCTTACAGAAGCATTAAAGGGCATGTGTAGCTGGTGACAGCAGGGAGCTCTGAGTCTTCCTGAAGGCACAGCACTTCCCGATCAAAAATTGGACATTTGATAATAGTACCTGTCATATTAATTAATTGTGGAAATCTAAAAACCACTTTCTAAGGATGGGCACTCTCTCGAGACTTTGTCTATACTGTTAAGCTGATTAACTTCTAGATGACACTAAACAGACTACCAAGCCCAGAATCCCTCTACTGACCTCTTCTTTGATATGATATCACCAGCCAATGGAAAAGCTGTATAGAAATAGGTCGTTGTCTCTGTTGCAAGGACATTGTCATGGATGCTGATCAGAGGTCACGATGTGCTTCTCTGGGGAGAATTTCCTGTCTGACTCTCACACCGAGAATAGTAACACCTCTACCAACCAGTGAGTTTGTTTTGATTCTGTAGTTTCTGAATCTAATGACCCATCGGGTTTCTCTTTTGATGATTGCTAAGAAAAACTGTAGAAAATCACATCCATTGCCCACCCGTTAACATGATGACGGATCGTTATGATCTGTTTTACATACTCACCTCTATTTTTTTTCATTTTACTTTTTCTTCCACATTTAGCTGTCATGCTTCTATTTTTGTAAAGGATTGATGGATAAGCTAGATAAGAATGAATTTATGGGAACAGTGGAAAGTATTTGGAATAAGGCGATCATTTTACAAGTGGCCCAGAGTCCGTGATGACTCACATAAGTCTATAGCTTTTTTCCATCCCAATGATAGCATGTGACACTGAATGACAAAACCCATTATCTGTAAAGAATATTATTTTGATTTTCTCTTAACCTTGTAAGTATAATGGAAAGAATCTAAAATAATCCTTTCCACATTAGCAGAATAGTGCTTATTGTGCAGAGCTAACAAACACTCGAAAGAAAAGTGCAAAAAGTTGATATGCCTGGGAGATTTGTAAAGCTGTGTTTTATAACTTTCTTAGAATAAAATTAAATCTGACATAAAATTCACAAGGGCTAACGTTATCTACTTATAGCCTCTGGGCTGAAAAAAGACAAGTAGCCTCCTATGGTGGTGGTTGGCAAGAATGCCCACTTGTTCTCCAAAGACAAACTTGTAATGCAAGGAATTTGCATTAAAGGCATTTCTGGGTCCTAATCTAAATTAGCTGCAGTCAACAGCTGGAACCAAAGAATGCCAAACTGCCAGCAGTCTCTGCCCTGGGGATTACACCCTGTATATACAGCTTATTTATATGTTTTTGAGGAAGGTTTTTATTATCTAGCTCAGCTGTTGAATCCTTTCAGAATTGCAGTCTAAAAATGGTGATCTATCACAAATACAAAATTAAAGTATGCAATTACTGAAGATTTTGTCTTTATGTGGGGAGTACCAAAGTAGTTTTTTGTTTGTTTGTTTGTTTGTTTCTTTGTTTTGAGAAAAAATTTTTCTGAGGCAAGGTCTCACTCTGTAGCCCAGGCTGGTCCTGAATTCACTATGTTGTTCAGGCTAGTCTTGGACTCCTGGCAATCCTCCTGCCCCGGCCCCTGAATGCTGGGATTACAGGCCTGCGCCACCATGCCCAGCTTTGTGTTGTGTAGGGAAATTGAACTCGGCCTTATGCTTGCTCTTTAGGCGAGTGGTTTAACTGCTGTGTCATTCCTCCAGCCTGTTTTGTAGGAATTTTTACAGCTATTTTATGATCAATATTTCTAAGCTCTTCTTGGTTAGGATTACAAACAATTTACCTTGTTTAGATAGTGCAGGGTCTATTTCAATTTCAGAAGTTAAAATAACAAAGCTTTGCTTAAAGTCAGTGTGTTCTGTGTTAGACACGAAAAAGAAACAGAGACCATACCTCCAAAATAAAAGTAAGAGAGAAGGCCTTTCTACCCATTTCTTGAAAATTAATGTGAATACTCATAAAGTAGTAGATTTGGGGTTTGTGGTATTTGAGAGAGGGTCCAGGCTTCAAGGGCTGAGAAAAGAATGAGCAATTAAACCATGATGTAGCATTAGGAATTGATCAGAACCACTTAAGCATGACCCAAAGGCTATCAGTGCAAAGCACTACATCATGAAAGAAACACTGCAGTGATTGGATAGAATTAAGGTGAGGAATTCTTTATGGTTGAGCAGGAGAGCTCTCTAACGTTAACCCTTTGCAGCTTTGTTGAAATATGAGAGAGATTCTAGTTTGATATTATAGTCCAATATTTACAGCTGCCACAAAAGATTCACACCGGGCTCAGGTCTGTGTTAACGACTACAGCCTTCTCCTTTAGGTATCCTCTGTCTAATGGCAGGAGAATGCAGGGCCCTTCTTCTAAGGATGCAAATTCCTGACTGGCACTGGTGGTCCTTCTTGGTGTCCACTAAGGTTCTCATGAGTAAGCTGCTGGTGCTAGGTGGTGGGTGGGGATGAAGAGAACAGGAATGTGGGTGGGGATATGTTGATGGAGGAGTGGCCTACCACGGCTGCTTCTTTTCCCGTCCCTTTCTCTCTGAATGAAAAACTGAAAAGTCTGTATTCCAAGCACAGATAGGTACTGGCACAGGGCCCAGTGTGTGCTTTCTCTCTTGGCAGTGGTAAACCTCAGAGAAACTATGCTCAAATTGTTTAACCAGTGATGACAGACCTCAAAAAGTGGTAATGAAGAAAGCAGAAGTGACCCTGCATTACAGCAGGGCCTGTGGGTGGTCGGTTTCCCCTAGAGGTGTTCACACCTCAGGCCTAAGTACCAGACTTGAAACTGTCATTCCATCACTTATACCTTCAAGCTGTCAGATTGTTCTTTGATCCTCTAGAAGCTAACCTTTATTGTGACTGATGTGAGAAGTTAAATTTACCCACATTCTCACCTGGAAAAGCATTCATGTGAATTTGAGACAATCACCTGTGATAAAAGGTTTCCTGCTTCCATTTCTTGTATTCCATTTTGATGTCACAAAGGCATCTTTTCAAAACATCTGATTCAGCCACAAATGTGTAGACAGAAAGCAAAACAAAATCCAACCAAAACAAACAAACAAAAAAATCCAAACAATCCTTAAAACCAGTATGAGTAGAACCGAGAATGAACCGATATCTTCTCTGTTTTCTCAGATATCTATGGCTGTACAAGGTTCAGATAGGTCTCTGTCACAATCTTAGGACTGTGATGTAAGTACACCTCTTATAAAGAATTGTGGCAGCTAAGAAAATACAATACCAATTGTCAGAGCACATGTCACTTCCAGTAAAGTTTCTTTTACTCTCTTGTTCTCTCTGAATATTATTTAGATTCTCAACATTAGACAAGAAGATATCCAGGTGTCCATGACTGGCTTTGAACAAAAGATCCTCAAATGATTTTTCCAGGAGATTCAAGGTTTGCTTTGTCTGTACAGAAATTGAAACATGTCTTAAGTTTCCCATTTTGTAAATAATTGGGAAAATATTTAGATGAGTAAACTCTGATTTGAAAAAAAATTCTCAATAGAATCAACGTAGTAATACTTGTCATGTAAATTCCTGTGGGAACATGACAGGAAATCCAATGTTGTGGCTAAACGATGCTCCCTCAAAATCCACACATGGTTTACTCAGTCTCTTCATTCAGTTGTTTTTATTGAATGCTTTCGCTGGGCAAGGCGTCATCCCGGGGATGGCAGGGAACATTAGGATGACTGGGACTGCACATGCACACCCAAGAAAATGGTTTCACGTTGTTAGATGATCCTCAAACCCAGTCATCCTCCAGAAAGACATGTGCCACACAACACGCCACAGGCACTACACAAAGGTTGGAGGGCTGGAAACAGGAAGGAGAGCGGCTCTTTAGTGCACTTGACAAGGGCTCATGTCTACGGAGTTTGAACTGAGCTTATGAGAATTTATTGAATAATTGGCTCCTTTCCATTCGCCATCCACACTAATTTGGCATAAGTTTGCAAATGAGTTAGGAAAGAAGACGGGAACACAGAAGGCCAGAGGCTTCAAAGATAAGAAGATACTGGGAGAAAGAATTAGTAAGTTCTCACATTTAATGATCTATCTACGAAGTCACTTTATACTCTAATCATGATTTTTTATGAGAGAAACAGAAACAGATATACTATTCTCTCTCATAATAAGTAGATTGTTCAACGCATCCTCACTGAGTATGCCGCTATGTACCACATGCTCTGCTTCTGGGAGACAACTTTGAGGTTCTGCGTAAAGTACAAAATAATTGCACTCTCGAAGGCTCTACTGTAGTGATTCTGAAACTGGCTTTTCAAGTGAAAAGTGGGTAAAGTGTGTGTGTGTGAGTGTATGTTAGATACACAGAGTGTACAACATCCAAGGTGTGTTAAAGGGTAATCACGAAGTTGGAATTGAAAGCTGGAAAAGAGCTGAGAAGGAATTCTCCCCTCCTCTTCCCCTGACTCATCCACCATGACTGCTTCTGAGAACTTCCAGAGAGGGATTGCTTAAGTTCACCTATACCCAGAAACCTTTGACGACTGTTGGTTATTTCTGAAATTTAAGCAAACACCAAAGTTGTGGGAATAGGACTGTGCGGTAAAGAAGGAAGAAATTATACTTTCCATTTTCTATGTGTGCATTATCTGGGTATATTTTTGGAAGCCTGTGTGAATGGTATGGGTTTAAGAAAAGAGGAAAACAATCTGACTTAGCACCTTCTTGCTGAAATCAAGTATATTTTTATCTTGTTTACCCAGTGGAGATTTCTACATAATAACCTCTACATACTTGGAGAAAGATGCTGCATCTCGGCGTGTTGTTTAGGATCTTTTCCACCAGTGCTGCTATTTTTAAAGCTGTCTCCATATTTGGGCTATAATCTAACTTTGCTGCAGTTCTTCATGCACAATAAATTCTCTTTTAGCCAATTTGGCTGTGGTTTGGGTTTCTGGTGAGTTGAAAACTACCACCATTTGGAGAATCAAGCTCATCTTCATATTCCAACACAACTGCAGAGAAAAATCACTTCATTGTTGTTGATATTTCAGACATCATTTTCAGACTATCCTTCTTTTGAAAAGTAGTTCTTGTCACTTGCTATAGCATAATATAGATGGCAGACATAGAGCACTGAGCATGAAAATTGCTTATGTTAGTTGTATCAACATTTCAGACGTGTTTTCTACCAGTTTCTCTTTAAATCAAGCATTGATCAAATTTTGGGCTCTGACCATGATGAAGTACCCCGTTACTCCCAGACCCTCCTTCCTCACAGCAAATGAGCATAGAGTGGCTCAAGGAGGAAGGAAGAGGGGCTGGCAGCAAGCTCTGTGGGTTCCCTCATCACCTCTCAGATGCCCTGAATGGGGTTCTGCAGAAACCCAGGCTGGAACAGCCTGTCACTCCTAGTCAAAGGACCAAGATGAGGGTGACCTCCTGGTGAAGTCTTTTTGGCAATACTTACCCTTCTCCATACAAATACTGAAGGGAAAGTTGTGTCCCCATCTCCATAGTTTCAGTGGGACAGAAGGTGGATCTGCACTTCCTCTCACCCCTTGTCACATGGCCTCAGGTGGTGGTGCCCCAACATTTCTGCCCAGGGTGATTAGCGGTGGGACTGATGGGTTGCTGATCGTCATTCTGTGCACATGGCAAGTGAGCTGTGCTCCTGGGCTCCCACTGGGCTAATGCCAGCAGGTCCAGTCACAAGCAACTTCTGTCCTCCCACCTGACATTGCTATGCAAGTTTGGGGGGTGAATCCGCAACCCAAGTCCGATGTCAGCAGAGTCCAGCTGAACCTCTACACCCATCCAGCAATAATGACACTGAACGAGGATGTGAGGAACAGGGCTGATTAGAGCTCTCGTTCTCTTCCCGCTGACATTCACATCAGCCAGGCCACAGGGGAGGCAGAAGACAGACCCAAGCTGACCTCTGCTCTCCACTCCCAGACAAGTGGCAGCAGCAACCTCACCCTGAACCACCAGAAGTCTTGGAGCTTCCAAGGAAAGAACATTGGAATTGGTAAAAATAGAATTAGTATAATCGGCTTTCTTGTAAATTTCTTAAATTATATGTGATGGCTGCGGTGAAAATTGTAACATCATCTGATGTGATCTTAATCTCGGTAGAAAAGACTTGGCACCATTATATTTAGAAAGTAAAGGCCCCTTGGTCTAGAGGACTGGCACAGTGGTTAAAGCAGTTAAAGCTCTTGCCTATCAAGCACAAAGCCCTGGGTTCAATTCCCAGCACCACGTACAATGGGTGAGGTGGTGCATGACTGCAATCCCAGCACTCAGGAGGCTGAGGCAGGACTGCCATGAGTCCAAGGCTAGTCTGGGCTCCATAGTGAGTTCATAACCAGCCTGGGCTACAGAGCGAGACTCTGTCTCAAAAAAAAAGTAAAGGCCCTTACACGAAAATAAGATTTCAGTTCTTCACTAGATGCAGTACATTATTGCCAGTAGGCTTTTATTATTTATGTATGTAAATTCTAACACAAGAGCAAACGCTAAAATAATTGTGCAAAGCAATGTACTAGATCACTTCATTTCTTTTTCTTTCTTTCTGTCTTTCTTTTTTCTTTCTTTCTTTCTTTCTTTCTTTTTTCTTTCTCTCTTTCTTTCTTTCTGAGACAGGATCTCATTCTGTAGTCCAGGCTGGCCCTGGTCTCACTAGGTAATCCAGGATGGCCTAGAACTCTTGACAATCCTCCTGTCTCAGCCTCTGGAGTGCTGGGATTACAGGCATGTACCATCATGCTCAGTTTTTATGTTGTGGGTGGGGGGTTGAATCTGGGGCCTCATGATTCTGAAGAGAGCTCTCTAACCATCAAGCTATGGCCCAGCCCTGTATTGTTCTGTCTGTATACTATTCAGGATACTACAGAATTATAGATTGGAGGACATATTTATGGCTACCAGAGGACAAAGGGGCGTAGAGGAAGGACAGCAGCTGTGACTATAAAGGGGACTACAGAGGACCCATGTGGTGGGGTTTTGGGTCCCTTCTACAACTGCAGGTGAATCTACATTTATTTGAAATACAAAACCCAGAAAAATCAAGTATCAAATGTGCAAAACATTTGTTTTCCAATCAGTTTGATTCTGAATGAATGAATTCCTATTTATGTAACCGGAGTTTATGAAATTTAAACAGCTGTACTGGATATATCCAATTCCTGTATTTGTAGCCAGAGTGCTGGCGGGTCCAGGAATATGCTGGCATGCAGACTTGCCAGCAAGGCTGAGGTTCCTGTGGGCTCGGCCCGTGTGAGGACAGCAGGCCAACAGCAGGGCGGTGGAAGAGCCCCAGAAGGAGAACTGCCACCTCATGCAGGTGGAATCTGGCACAAGGAACAGGGTCAGCAGAGGAGCCTGGAGAAGAAAGGTGAAACATGCTTTGGATTTACAGCAGGGAAGCTGTTCACTCATTCATTTTTATTTTAAAAATCTTTTAATTAAATTTTATTTCTGAAGTACTGGAAATTGAAACCAGGACCTTTGCACTGAGCTATAATCTCAGCCCCTTTTAATTTTTTACTTTGCTAAGTCACTAAGTTGCCCAGTGTGGGGTTACAGAGGTGGGCCACCACATCTATGTGCATGGTAGCTCTTTATTAATAAAACAACTCAGTTGAGGAGGCCCTCCAGGAGCAGGAGACCAGCTGGTGATGACAGGTCTGCCTCATTGCTGGTGAGCACTAGGGCTGGATTGGGTAGCTCAGGGATGAAATGGGTGGTAGAGCACTTGCTTAGCATGTGTGAGGCCCTGGTTCAATCCGTATCCCAACAAGAAAAAATATATTGTCCCACCAAACTCCTGTGGCCTGGAGGTCTCTGCTGGGCATGCTCAAGGTACAAGCAGAACACAGAGTGTGGGGAGTGAGGCTCCTGCTGTGGTCCAGCTGCGCTGGGCACTGAGCGCTGCTCTGCACAAGTCGGTATCAGCAGCAGGTGCCTTCCAGTTTGGATCGATCGTGTCCCCCAAAATTTCCCATGGCCTGAATGCTGTTGCAGGAGCAAGTGCAGGGCTGTGCCAACGACTATGGTGGGGTCAAGTGCAGCAGACGCCAGAGTCGCACCCCAAGATTTGAAAATGGTGGAGCCTCAAAGACATAGGAGTATATGAAAGACAGGGAAGGGGCAGAGGCTCAGTTTTTTAGACGGAAATTATGCAAAAAATCTGGGCCAGTTTCTAAGCCGAAGACTCATCCCAGTGCTTTTCCCCCTAGGCATTTCCCAGTTTACAAGGAAAAGATAAGAAAGAGGACAAAATACGGAGTTTTAAATTTATCTCTATAGTTTTTCATATGCAATGTTTAGAATAGTAACAGAATAGTATTTGACAAAATCAAATTTGTAAAAAAACACAGAAAAAAATAGACAATTAGAATGAGACCATCAAGAGACCACAGCACTGAGGTGAAGATCCTCGTATTTTAAAAAAATTGGTTAGTGTGTTCAATATAACAATTGAAAAATAGTGAATTTTATCACAGAATTAGACTCCACTAAAATAATTTCATATAACTGTAGAACTAAAGCTATAACATAAATTAGTAAGTTAAATGAATTTTAAAAGCATATTTACATAGTTGAAGGAAGAGCTATGAAACTTTAAAGTTGGTAGAATATGCTCATATTAAAGCAGAGAGAGCAAGAGTCGACCCAACAGGCGAAGGCTAGACCCTAGAGGAGCATGGTGAAAGGGTGAGTGCACAGGTTCAGCGTTGCCAAGGGAAAGGGGCAGACAGTGTGGCAAACGCAAAATATAAATAAATAATGGTGAAGTGTTCTTCAAAAGAGAGTCTCTGCACAGTGGTTGGCTCCTTAATCCCCGCACTCGGGAGGCGGAGACATGAGGATCTAGCCTGAGCAATACGCACTTCTCAATCAACCCACCTACCATCCAACCAGAAATAAGAAGGAAGACATTAAATCACCAGACTAAAACGGAAGAACAGTAGACTAGGCCTGTCACATAGAACTCCTTAAAATGAGGGGGGTGGGAAGAATCTTACAAGCAGCCAATATTAAAGACACATTTTCTAGGAAGAAAGAGGAAGAGCTGACTTCTCAACAGACTAAGTGGAAGAAAAGCAACATAATAATTCTTGTTCCTGTCAGCATAAATTTTCCCACAGTGGTGAGGGACCTGATGGGTTCTAATGTGCTTAGATAACCTGGGAACTCTAAAGGAGACAATTCCTATGGGGAGGGGAGGGTTACTGAGGACTGAACCCAAGGCCTGTGTCCTGGGTGACATCCCCAGCGCCCCTTTTTTGCTTCATATATTTTAGGATTGGGTCTCAGTAAGTTGCTCCGTTGCTCGAGTCCAGCTTGAACTTGTCACCTTTCTGCTTCAGATCCCAGAGTGCTGGGATGGCAGGTGTGGGCCACCCCGGCCTGACTAAGAGCCTGCTCATACCGTCAAGAATAAAAATGGTATTATGTAGGAAAACAATTATGAGCAATGTGTAACAAGCTAAAGGAAGGAAAAATGAATAAAACTGCTTTAAATGTAAGAATGAAAAATAATTTAAAATATGTTGGACAGATGTACAGGGTAGGGTGAGGCGAGAGACGTAAGCCTGTTACAGACTGAGTATTCAAACATGTTTGGGTGAAAAAATGTTTCTGACTTTGAGTATTTTTGAATGTGGGGATACTTGTATGGTTGAGCACCCCTCAATTACAGCTGTGCTTCTCAGCACTCAAAATGTTTTGAATGTTAAAACATTTTGGATTTAGGGGGTTTGAACAAACTTAACCTGTACAACTGTAATTATTAATATATTAGGATAGACTAACTAATATTCCAATTAAAAGAGACTGGACTTTGAAAAGTCTGTTATATAGTATGTATTGGAGGTATGTATAAAATACAGAGATAGAAAAACATTGAAAAAATGAGAGATAGGAATAGTTATGTTTTGTGTTGGCTTTTCATTGCTGTGACAAAACACCTGAGGTAAACAACTTAAAAGCAGGAAAGGTTTTTTTAGCTCACAAGGTGCTTGGCCCTGTTACTTTAGGGCTTGTGGTAAGGCAACAGATCACGACAGAAGTTCATGGCAGACAAAAATCTCTTCACCTCATGCTGGCTCAAAAACAAAAAGGAAGAGAAAGGAGCCGGGAATCCTAATATCTTCGTCAAGGGTGCACCTCCAGGGACCGTTCTCCTAGTACTAGGCCTTATCTCTTATAGATTCTCCCATCTCTCAATAGTGCCACCCTGGGAAACATTTGGGGGACACGAGGACCAAACTAGAGCTTTTATACCAATGTGAGCTAAGACAAGCTGTTATGATTATATTAATATCAGACAAAGGACAGGAAGTATTACTAGATATTACAAAAATGTTTCATAGTAATAAAAGTATCAGTCTAACTGGAAAAAATTAGATTTGTATTCATCCACTAAAATGTCTCAAAACGTATTCATTATAAAAACTCTTAGCAAAGGAGAAATCGAATGAAAATCTTTAATAACAAGCATGTGCAACGCACCAACAGCAAACATGCTATTATATCTCTTTTCTCAAAAGCTGAGACTAGGACAAGATGTTTACTTTCTCACACTTACTGTGTACCGTTTTAGTCATCCCAAGCAGCGCTGGAAGGAAAGATTTAGGAAGATAAGCGTAAGAATCAGAAGGGAAAAAGCAAAGCTGTCATTATAAGAAGGGTAGAAAATAAAAAGAGATGTATAGTCAAACTGTTTAATAAATGCCTATAACATGGGCAGAGAATTAAGGAATAATATACAAAAATCACCTCTATCTGTACATACTGGTGGGAAAATAATCTTTGAAATACATTTATTGAAAAACATCAGAAAGCATTAATAGCTGGTATCAGATACAATTAAAAGATATGTAAGGCCTCTTTGTATTAAACTACAAAACTTTATTGTGCTAAATTAAAGAAGACTCAAGCAAATGGAGAAGTATGTCCTGTTCATGGGTTACAAGATTCCATATTATAAGGATGTCAGTTCAAAACAAATTAATTTTAGATTCAATGCAATGCCATCAAATTATGTGAAGAGAGAGAGAGAGAGAGAGAGAGAGAGAGAGAGAGAGAGAGGAAATACAGATTCTAAAATTACCTAGAAAGACAAAGAATTAAGAATAGTTAGGATATCTGATAGAGCAATGATTCTGAGTGGCTGACAAGATATTAAGACTTACAAAGCTACAAGCTACAATAATGACAAAGTGTTGCATTGGTACAAATTTAGACAAGAGAATCTATACAATGGCCCATGCATCTGTATACCTGATTTGGACATATGTCATCCCTAACAATTTTGAGGAAATGAGGACCTTTCTAGTAAATGATACCTCATCAATTGGATAACCATGTGAAAAAAGTGATTATTGACTGTATCTCACACCGAGAGAACTGAACACAAATCAGTTCTAAGTGAATCATAGATCTAACTGGCTAAGTCAAAAAATGAAGTTCCTAGGATATACAGAAATCGCTCTCTTGCCACAAACAAAAATAATCATAAATCACATGACAATTCTGTTTCAAGAAATACTTATTAGGAAACTGGAAAGACATGCAACACTGCGGCAAAGAAAATTATAAAACATGTATTGACACAAGCTCAGATCTAAGTTATATAGGAGTTCTTGCGAATCAATGAGAAAGAAACAAGTCAAAATGAAAGTAAGCAAAAGACTTGAATAGACACAAGAGGACACCCTTGCAGCTGTGGACATTCATTATGCAAATTGAAGTCCTTCCTGTCACATTGGGCCAAAATGGAGCCAAGGAGCTATGGGAGAGAAAGGGCTAACTATTCAGGCCACAGATGGCCACTCCAGGAACTGTCTCATAGAACAAATCCAATGAAATAGTCTGTAACAGTATTTCAGGTTAGGTAGAACACTTACTACTCTGTGTGTAAGGCTCTGGGTTTCATTCCCACCACCGTGAGGGAAGAAGACTGTTTTTACTTAAAAACTGTTGATAAAACTTCCAGCGATGACCTTGAGATAACACTCACCAGTCAGAGCTGGCCAGCTTCTCATAAGCATCCAAAGTGCCAGTGAGCTTTCTTTCATAATAACTTGCATAGATTTACCTGTTCTAGTAAAATCCCCGAATTCTTTGTTCTCCAGACATACCAGAGGCCATCCCAGCCTGGTCACATACCCTAGATTGCAATCCTATTCTTATTTTTATTCACAAATAAAAGTTCCTCTATCAAAAATTTGTCACCATGTTTTTGTTTGACTTTAAGACACAGCCAATAAATAGGTTGCCTCACTCATAATAGGAAAATGAAATTAAAATTACAGTGAACGAACATTACAGATCCAGTAGATTAGCTGAAAACTTTATCGGTCCCCTTTTCTATCTCTGTTCTTGTCAAGGTCATCTAGTTAGACCTCTAACCAGAATATCACATATTCCTGCCAAATCTTGTTTCTCTTTTACTTCCAATCTCTGTGTTATTCCTTTACAAAGTGTCTTTCTCATAGATCCAATCCAATGTGTGTAGATTTCCTTTTCTGTGCGCTTTGGAGCTCCTAGCCACATGAGCTTGTCTGTGTCTCCAGTACTTTCTATGAGCTTATCCTGTCTCTCTCTCAGAAATTTATTTGTGCAAAGGCCAGGAACCATCACATAGAGCTCCCTTATCACCTACAAATGACCTAAAACTTAGATTGCACTAAGCTAAAGGAAAAATAAACAGGTTTTAAGAAACTAATTTTTATGTTTTTTAAAAGGAAAGTTTAATCTACATTTGGTTCAGTAGAGTGTTTGGAGGGGGAAAAATCAGTTGCGCTTACTACTGCTATTTTAAACTTACAATGAATTGAGAAAAAAGTCTTACCTGTGACATGTGATCCCCAGATCTTACAAAGTTATGATGAAGAAAAATTTGGTACTGTACGTACTAAGTGGGGAAAGAAATGGGAAGGATTTCCAGTTTTGGCGGCTGCGTATAATAACATTGCGACATGGAAAGTTAACTCTGGCCAAGCAAGGAGTGATTGATAGCAACTGTCCCCTCCTCTGGACCTGCCAAGCTGCCTTGACTCCATAGTCAGGGCAAGTTCCTATCATGTGCTAGTTTATGGATTTTTCTCTTGTAGACAGTAGGATGTGAATCTTACTTCCAACATGAATTCAAAATGTTCAATTTAGTGAACATAGAAATAAAAAGCGGCATCTCTCAACCAAAGTTCTTGTCACTAGTGTGTCAGTAAGACTTCAAAGTTTCATCTAAATGAAAAAACAACAACAACAACAACAACAACAACAAAACAAAACAGATGACCCAGTGCCAGGAAAATGAAAACCGTGTTTAAAATTAGAAGCTCTTCTGGTGATCTAGTCATTTCTGTGTGTGACGCAGGGCATGGCACACCTGGAGCAAAGAGTCCTCCCACCAAGGAGAAAGCCCACGTGCTTCAGGCACCCTCCGGCCCACTGTGCCACCAGGGTGTTCTGGTTCAGTAGGGAGGGAGTGCATCTGGGAGTGTTAATCCTGCTACCTTCCCCTGGTTCTCAGAACTTTATCTAATTAAAGACCTTCAAAACGATAAAGATACCTACCTCCCTCTTTACCCCATAAGGGTAAGAGTATTGTATGAAAAATGCATATTATTCTCGGTTTTTGAAATCAGGTTGTATGCAATTTGGAAATTTAAAAGCAAAGATTTTGGTCATAACTAAAGCCAGTTGATCCTTTTGCTGGCTTGAGCGGCTGGCAGGTACCATTGCTGCTGTCACCATGTCTAGTTTTAGAACAACAAAAGGAGAGAAGAATGCTAACTGGCACCGAGGAGCAGAAGGCCACAGGGAAGGTTGACAGGGGAGAGAGCTTTGTGGAGAGGAAAGCTGGGAACTATTTTTGTCAAGTGCTCTTCTGCACGGCAACTGTTGACTGTCATACATCTCCATGTTACCAGCCACTCTGAAGCCAATTTTTAAAGAGGCCTTTTTGCTCAAGGAGGCCACTCATTGTGGCAAATGGGGAAAGCATTTATTCAAAGCCGGCTTTGGAGGAATTCCCCAGAGTTTGCCCATTTCTCTAACTTGTCTGTGTACTAGAGCATTTTAGGGGCTGTGTCCAAGGAGAGAGGGAATTACAATGCAAAAAACATTCTACGGTCTTTTCTCCTAAAATTATTGCTTTTATTAGATTGTATTTATGATACATAGTAATTACATTCAGCTTGAGGAACTGGTGCACACACATGTCACTTCTTGGTCACTTCCCTTTCCATCTTCTCATCCCCCCGCCCCCCCACACACACATCTCCGATCCCTCTCCACAAAATCTACCTCCATATTTTCTTCTGTTGTTCTTTTATCTTGCTCTGTTGCTCATTTATAGTTTAATTTTCTCATAGAAGAGAAACCAAGTGATATTAACCTTCTCTGTGTTAGGATGTTACACTCCACCCTTCTGTATCTTGGGGCTTACTTCTCATCACTCACGAAGCTCAGCACCTGGTCAGGGTAGGGGAACGCTACAAGAAAACTTAGGAGCCTCTTTTGACCTTCATGATCTTCCTGGTCCTTGTCATTCTGAGCACTATCCTTGGACTCTTGGAAAGAGGCAAGAACGTTTATCTCTTATCTCTCCTTCCATCTTGGTAAACTTGACGTGTGTGTGTGGTAATATGAAGATGTTTTTACAATGTAGATCTTGTTGAAAAAGCTGAGTAGGGGATCAGGACGCTGAGTGTTTGCACTGATACCGAATTCTGAGATGATGTGTATGCTGCTGATTGAAGGACACTTCGAGTGGCATCAGATTAGACACCGGCTGGTGAATGTGGTTGCTCACTCAGTGCAGGTCTTTGGCCTGTGGCTGTTGTGAGAACCTTATTGAGTCCTGCCAACCCTTTACCGCTGACTCCACTGCTGCATCTTTTGCCGTCTTGGCTCAAATGCCTGCGAGCCTCCTGCTCTAGCAAAAGTCAACAAATATCCCCTCTTGCTTACATAGTGTCATCAAAGCCTCGTTCCTGTCCTCTGGCCCTCCTCAGCTCCTGGGTCATCCTCAGTCTCCCAGGCTAACACCTGTGGCTTCAGGTCCTCAATCCAATTTTAGCAGCATCCTTAGCGCTTGTGCGTTTTTAATTGGGTCTATTTGTACAGTGCCGCTTTTCCATTTGTGTTCTCACGCACATAAAACCTATTTTTATCCTCTCTTGTGTCTTCAAGCAGAGCAGTTGTGACTTTTCCCCGTTTTCCTATGAAGCTTCATATAGGTCACCTCAGGAAGGCAATGTCCGTAAATCCCAACTGGTGTCCTCTGGCTTCTCACGTCTCTGGTCCTTTCTAGGTCCTTCCCCGACTGGCCCTCCATTCTCTACACTGAAAGTTTCTCCTCCTTCCTCTACAAGGTATCCCTGGAAAACTAGAGGCTTTGGGTCCTGCTGATCCAAGTCCAACCCAGTCTCAGCGAGCAAGTCGGCGTAGTCTTAGGAGCCAGGATCTGGGTCCTTTGAGAAGGTTCTTCCAAGTTTAAGTCTGCCCTCTCCTTTGGTGTCTATTTTCAGATAGATTACTTTACCTCTTGTTACCTTTCTCTTTTGCTTCCACTTTGACTTTGATGATTACTTCAGAAAAAAGCCTACTAGTGAACTTTGTCCTGCTTTCTTTTGTCTCTGAATGGCACCTGGGTGATGTCTACAAAGAAAAGAAAAAGAAGAGAAGAGAAGAGGGAAGTTATCGAGAAGGTGAGGAATCAGCATGTAGGAGTGTGCATACTAATTGGAAGAGAAGAAAATCCTAGAAACAAGTTCTTTGGAGGAAGGGTAACAAAAGACAAAATATGCAAATCTTTTTAGATTCTGAACCTTGGACAGCCAACCCTAGAATAAAAAAAAAATCAACCACTTACCAAACCAGTCCCTACCTTGGACCAGTGGAATCCAATTTTCTTTTTATTAGTATTTTTATGACTCTCAAGAGATTTTAGTGGGACCCTGAGAGCAGAGGCACTCTTTTAGTGACAACAGCAAATGTCAACCTAAGTAGAATAGTAAGAAAAAATAGGAATCCAATTTCACCCGAGGCCATGTTCTCACTCTTTTTTCTCTCCTCTAGCCATGATTTTCTTTTATTTCCCCAAATGTATCCAACCCTTTCACCCCTGAGCCTTCACAAACACCCTTTACCTAGCATCTTCCCCTCTTTTTTTATCCATCCAAATATAGTTCATTCCCAAGGCTCACCTCAATGAAAGTGCAAAGGCAATTTTTTTACTGACCTAGACTATAATAGTCTGCATGTCTCCTCAGCATCGATTTTAAGTAATTGTAATGTTTGTATACTAATGCAATGTTTAGTTCTGTTTTACTGTGTGCCCTATTGATAGCAGGAGGTCTTAAGATGTGGTCTCCTGGCCATCAGCATTACTGGGACCTTATTAAAGTTAAGGAACAGACACTCTGGGAGTGGGGCCCAACATGTGGGGTTTTAGATGGCCCTCAGGGTAATTTTGATGGACACAGAAATTGGAGCACCATGGGCTGGAGTCTTATTCTCTTAGGGGGAAGAATGATATCTACTTGTTTCTTATTACCACATCCTCAGTGTCTATCTCAATATCCTGTAAGATGTATACACTTGACCAGTATCTGTTGAATGAATGTGTATGGCCCAAGAATCTAAGGCAGTGTCTGAAGACCTAGATGTAGAGAGTGTATTTACTTAGGTCAAAGATAAAATCTTATTGAAATAAAGCCGGGGGTAGAGGAATAGCTCAGCCGTTGAAGCGCTTGTCTAGCAAGCGCTATGCAAGCACTAAGTATATGAGTTGGATTCCCCAGCACCACATAAGCCGGGCATGGTGGCACACGCCTTGTAAGCCCAGCACTTGGAAGGCTGAGGCAGGCAGATTGTCCTGAGTCAAGTCCAGCTAGAGCTCCATAATGAGTTCAAAACCAACCTGGGCTTCAGAGTGAGACCCTGCATCAAAAATAAATAAATAAATAAAATTTAAAAATGAAGCCACAGGCCCAGTGGGAACGTATCTTTAGTTGGTGCCAGTGGCAGGGTCCAGCTCATTTAGAGCAGTAGTCCCTAACTTCCCGACACCAGGGGCAAATGGTGATGGGAGACAGGGAAGATGGGGAAGGGGGTGCACTTGTTACGCAGTAGGTTCTTGGAGGACACCTTTGAAAAGGCAGTAACAGCAGGAGGGGAACAGGGAGAGAAGCTCCGCCTCCTGTCAGATCAGCAGCGGCATCAGAACCTGATAGCAGTCACTGACCGGAGGCGGGGCTTCACTAGCTTGTCGCCTCCTGCTCACTGCTTCTCTGTTTAGGTGGCAGCTTGGTCCTTCCAAGACCAAGGACCAGTACTGTTCTGCAGCCCAGGGGTTAGAAGCCCCTGATTTAGAGCCTTATAAAGGCCTTGTGAAAGATGCTGGTCTTAAGAAAAAGCACAAGATATAAAAAGATCTAACAGTAGAACTGATGATTTAGAGGGTGCACAGAGCTGAAAGGTGTAAGGTTAGAGGAGGAGCTTTATTACAAGAAGGCGATTATTGGAAAAGAGACCCACTTGGAGACCCAGTGGGGGCAATGAAGGGGTGAAGGCAAAGCAGGTTGAGATGAGGTCAAGGGGAAGTGGAGGCAGGAGTTGTTAATGAGGTTTGAGAGAACTGAAGAGATGGCGGGGCCCTGGAAAGGAGGAGAGGATGTACAGCTAGCAAGAGAAAGAAGCCTCCGAGGGGGAAAAACAGCTGAACGATTCAATTCCAACATCCTCCTGCAGGAAGGTGGCACAGTGTGCCACAGGTGATGGGTTACAATATTTTCTATAAGGTAGTTTCATTCAATTTATAATCACGAAGACTCTAATTTCTAGTTCTAGGGACTGTTTAATTACTAATCATGAAGAGTTGAGAGTAGCTCAGCCTCTTATCCTTGTGTTGTATTGGATTTGGAATGTCCTCCAAGAGCCTCATATACCCATGGATAGGTGCACTATTGGGAGGCAGGGCCTGGCCATAAGGGGTGTGCTGTGGTTTGGATCTTGAGTGTCCCCAAAAGCCTCATGTATTTGGAATTGTGTGTTATTGGGTGGTAGAGCCTGGCAGGTGCTTGGCCCTGGTGCTTGACCTGGAACGATTTTGTCAACTTGTTGCAGCTGGGAAATCTTCAGTGAATAGATTTCAGGTGTGCGTTGTTGACTAGCGGAGAAAGAAAGGAGAAAGGGATATCCAATTGGCAGCTTGAAGTAATTAAAGGAAGGGAGAAAAACAACGTTATTGCTTTTTCCTGGGAAAGTTCACTGGCTTGCTCGTGTTTCACTTGCCTTCTGGCCGCAGCGGGGTGAGCAGCTTTCAGCCGGAGGTCTCCAGCCTCTGCAGTGTACTTCCACTGTTGCCGGATACCCACGAACGGACTGCGTGAGACCTTCTGAAACTGTGAGCTGAATCTTTTTTCTCTTAACTTGTGGATGTCAGATATTCTGTCACAGCAATGAGAAAGTAACTAGGACAGAGCAGATACTTGGGGCTTGACCTGGAGGGGTATATGAGGGTTCCTCCCTTCTTCCCCTACGTAGCTCTGTTCATGCTGTGAGGAGCTCTGGCTCTGGCCCTAGCACTGCCACGTGGTTGGTTCTACCATTTCCAGTTACCTGTGCATGCATGGACTGTGACCTTCTAAAACTGTGAGCTAAAATATATATTTCCTCCCTGAAGTTGTAGATGTCAGATATTCTGTCCTAGCAATGAGAAAATAGCTAAGACACTTTTCTATCAATGATGCCTGAAGTCTAACCTTAATCCTTGGGAGTTTATACACCGAATTTCACATTGGGTTTTTTAACCACTTAAGTTACTGGTTGAGCATTTCTTTTACTCAAGTCTCTCTTTCACTCATTTATATACTTTGTGCTTGGAGTTTGAATCTTCCTTTTAGATCTCATTTTCCTGTCTGGGTTCCCTCTTTCTGAAGCCACATTTCCTCTGTGATAGCTGCCAAGCAAATGACTGCTATTATCACCTCCAGAGTAGAGTCCTACTTCCACCAGAGACAGCAGTCCTAACATGTCAGTTCTTCCAAGGTCACCAAGATGGCACAGAGAAAGATAAGCTCAAACAACAGACATCAGCCCTCCAAGGCCAGCAGCAACGTGAGAATCTGCATGGATTCTCCCACACTGCAATCTAAGGTTCTAGTTCCCTCCCCGCTGGAAACAGGTACAATAGGGGGACAGGGTGGGTACCAGATGATGGACAGGCATCCGTGAACAAACAGGTACACGTTGAGTTAGAAAAAGAGAAAAAATTTCCACAAAAGGCGATGAGCCCAGCATAGGCTCCAAGAGCTCTTACCTGGGTTTATAAGATCACATGAATGTGGCCACCTTTCCCAATTGAGACTTGAACCAAGTCTTTAGAGTCATTTCACATACTTCAGATGTCTGTTTTCTTCCATGTATATTTCATCTATTATTTCTTAGTTACTTCCTTGCAGCTGGGACACAATACCTAACACCCACAACTTAAGGGAGGAAAGGTTTATTTTAACTCACAGCTTAACAAGTTCTCAGTCCATTCATGGGAAGCTGGCAGAGGTGGAAGGGAGCTGGAGAAAAGCTGTTCATGGTGTAGCAAGCAGAAAGCAAAGGGAAAGAAAGGCGGGATAGCAAGGAAGGGAGGATACCCTTCCAGGCCATGCCCCAGTGACCTGCCCTTTGCAGCCAAAACCCACCTTTCAACAGCACAGGAAATCAAGGTATTAATCTATGGGTACAATTAACCCCCACAATTAAATCACCTTTCAAACACATGAGACTTTGGGGGAACATTCCAGACCCAAACCACAACTGTTTCGTATGTATATCTGCCTGCCAAGCATCAGAATGATTCATTAATCCTCCTAAATTGTGTGCCATGTTCCACTGAAGGCACTCTGTTGGCAACCGTTCCAGAGGCTGCTCCAAACAGCTACCAAGCCAAACTTCTGACTCTTGAGATACTGAATATACAAATGGTCAATGATCAGCAAATAGAACTCTGACCCACAAACTCTTTAGCAACCACTCCAGAAGGCAAAACCTTAACCAGAATGGTGTTGGTCAATGAGTACCAGATTATTCTTTTTTAAAAAATCCTTGTATCCAATTTAGGACTAACCAGAGAAAGTCAACTGCGCAGGTCTGCCCAATCACATAGGATGTGCAGCTCCTGTGAGCCTTCAACTGGGACACACCTGGCGCTTTTCCTCTTTCTACTATGAAACTTTCTTACTCCTCTGCCTGCTTGTAAGTCTTTGTTAAATGAAGGTGGTAGTGGCTGACTTGCTAGAGCTACTCTAAATAATGAATTGCCTGCTTTTTCTCACTAAGATGTATTTTCATACATTAGAGGATAATAAATGAATTTGGGATGACCTCCTGAGACTTAGGGTCACAAAATGAAACTCCTGATTTGAACATATTGAAAGTAGTTTGGGGGTAATACTGCATTGTAGAAAAGATTTTCGGTTGTATGAAGGGGTAGGTAATACTGCATTGTAGGAAAGATTTTCGGTTGTATGAAGTTCCTGGTCAGGTGAATGGTCATGCAACAGAGAACATTTGTGAGGGACAGAAGGAAAGAGGAAGGCACATATTGTTTCTGCAGGACCCGCTACAGCCTGCCAAGCCAGGCTAAAGGGTAATATTCTCACCATATAGATTATAAAACTGACAAAAATAAATTCCAGTAGAAGATGGGACTATAATTACCTCATATAATGCAATTCTTTCCAAAATAGAAAATCTGATACATTCCTAACTTGCTTTGTTGAATATTTCTTAAATAAAACCAAAAAGATGATGTGGGAGTGGGGGAGGAATCCGAGCTGACAGTTATCTCTTTATTAGAAGGTACTGAAAAATGGGAGGAACTTAAGGAATGGAATTGAACTGGAGAACATACACCTTTGCAGGGAACAGACTCAGTAAACACGGCTGGGTCAGGGCAAGTGTTTTTGCTGGGGACTTGTAGCACTGAATTGGCTCAAGGTTGGAAATGTAACATCTGGTTCTTTCTTGTACTTAGCATTAGTGTGGAAAGCTCCCACATTTTCGTATGAAACAGTTGAGTTTGAAGGTATGTCATTTTAGCATGCGGTCTTTATTCTGACATGCTAATTTGGTAGATATTTTGGGCAATTAGTGCTAAAATTTGAAATCTGAAAAATCACATTTGACCTAGTGTTTTCTAAAAATCAACCATATGTCATACTAATGATGTTTTATTTTTATTACCCTGTTACCTCATTACTGAATCAACTTGAGATTGATATTAAAAATCAATTGCTCGTGATTTCAACAATTGAGTAATTACACATTTCTAACTAGGGGGAAAGAAATGAAGGTTTAGTTGAAGAGCCAAGTCTTATGTCTTCCAAATACTTTCTCAGGGCCATTTATTCTAGAACTTTCAACTGTGTCTGCACTTTAATGTAATGGCCAATAGTATAAAGAGCAGATTTTAGAAAATGTGTCTCAGGTTACCTCTGCAGTAGAAGGATCATTAATATCACAGACTAAACTTTTACATTGAAAACCGAAATTATTCTTTTCTTTGGCAAGTTCATAAAACATAGTTCACTGAAACTTTTGTAATCATTAAAATGTTTAAATATCCACTATACATATCATACTGTACACTTGTCACCATAAAATGTTAAAAGATGGAAGATTTATTCTCCAGGTTTCCTAAGTTTTAATTTTTTTGCTTTTTGAGACAAGGTCTCGCTGTGTTCCTGAACTCACTGTGGAGACCCTGCTGACCTCAAACTAATAGCAATCCTCCTGCCTCAGCCTTCTGAGTGCTGGGATTACAGACATGGGCCACTACACCCAGTTTATGAGGTACTGGGGAATTGAACCCAGGGTCTTGAGCTTGGACGCAGGCACTTTTACCGCTGAGCTATTCCTCTAGTCCCAAACTGTGTTTTCTCACATATGCTGTTTTGTTTTGTTTTGTTTACATTGTGGGAATTGAACCCAGGGCCTCAGATATGCTAAGTGTATAGTCTATTACTGAGCTAAACTCTAAAACCCTCCCCTTTAATTTCCTAAAGTCTCTTTTATAAGCGTTCAACTTTTGTATCTTAGAGTACCATTAAAAAAAGAGTGGCTATATTTGTCTTCATTTAGCAGTTTCTTTGACACTTTGGCCAAGCCAATTTGGCTGCATTTAAGATATTTTTAAAAATTAAAATTAAAACAATATAAACAAAATAATAAAATTAAACTTATTCTTGAAAGAAAATAATGTTGAAACCATGTTGGAAGTAGGTCCCAGAAAACGCAGTATGATAAACAGAAAAAGTTGATTTTATATGTAACCTTCCACTTATTTAATGGGTGTGAACAACCAAGTGAATAAAATACATGCCAAGATGCCACCTCCCTCCATTTCCTATGTGTGGACATAAGCACTTCTGTAACTAGAAGGTTATTAATTGAAAAACACAGTACTGATTCAAGAACAGATACTTGGGGGGAAAAGGAGTTGTTCTGGACAATGTTATATACATTATAGTTGCTATGTTTGAATCTGAAATGTTCCCCAAAGCTTCACGTATTTGGATGTTGTGGATGATCTGTAGATTTCAGGTGTTGTTCGGTGACGTCTGGTTAGAAAGGATGCATTATGGGAGTGAGGTGGATCACGGGCATGTGGCCTTTACAGGCACGTGGCCTGGAAGGATGGATACTCTTGCCCTGGCGTCTCCTCCAGAGCTTTCTTATGATGTCCTGAGCAGCTGCTCTCCATCAGACACTTTCTACCATTGCCAGCTGTCCATGAATGGACTGACACCTCACGAAATTGTGAGCTAAAATAAACCTTCACTCCTTCAAGTTCTACGTAGAGGTCAAGAATTCTGTCTCAATCGAAGAAGTAACTAAGACCTATGTTTTACTTTTTAAAAAATACATATTTTGTGGTACTGGGGATCAAGCCCAGGATCTCTGCACTGAGCTATGTCTCCAGCCTGTTTTTATTTTTGATTTTGAGACAGGTATGGCTAAGTTGCTAGGTTGCCCAGGCTGGCCTTGAGTTTATCATCTTTCTGCCTCGGCTTAGCAGAGTGCTAGGATTACAGGCTTGCACAACCAGTCATCACAATTACAGGTTTGAAAACAGAGAAGCTACCTTTTATAATCTAGGAAATAAAAATTTCTCATTAAAATATATACATTTTCGTCATAAGCATTCCCGTGTAGGCTTTAATGTTTCCCCTTTCTCTGTGTGGGAAAACCTCCTTCACAGTAACTATACTGCAGTCTCATTCTAATTAGCACACACCATCAGCAGAAGCACACTTCTCACATAAATGATGCCATAGTCACAGTTTGGGTGCCATTTCCCCTTCTTTAAATATTTCAGTGTAAATGAGAATTTCAATATGATGATATCATGGGGAGTTTAAATTTACAGTAGTCAGGAAATTCCCAAAGTAGACAGAGAACATTGCATGTTCACAAGACAGCTAAGTAAGTGGCAGCGTTGTTGCCAACTTTGATTTCCATTGTGTTTTGCCGGCACAGACAAAACTGGAACCATTTATGTTAACTTATTTAATTTTAATTATGTAGGACCCATTACTTTCCAAGACCCAATAAATAGGTTAGATGTGACATTCCAAGCAAAGCTAAAGTGGCCCCTAACCACAGGAGAAAAATATAAGGTAAACAAGAATCGAAGGTGACAGAGCCATCTGTCAGGCTCCCAGAGGGCACGGGGGCTTTCCTGTCAGTGTTTCTGGGGTTTGAGTGCTTTCCTGGGCAGTGTCTTGTTCAGTTAGCAATATTCAGGCACAGGATTGACAGATAAAACTGGTAATAAATAGTTAACTGTCCTTAATATCTTCGGTTGATAGCCTGGCTTATCACTCACAGATTTTGAACAGTGGTTTAAAGGCACAGATTTTACCTCGAGAGAGGAATTTCAAGCTATTGAAGAGACTTTACACACAGACACACACACAGACACACACATGTCGTGCCCCCGCCTCCCCCCAGCCTAAGGAAAAGCATAAGATAAGGCAGACAAAGTCCTTACAGAAGGCCTGTTAGAAGGTCTGTTTGCAAAAGCCAGTGTAACAGAATATTTTAAAGTGTCCCAAGACAAACAATGAAAAACGCCAGGTTAAATCAAGCACTGAAACATGCACTCGGGTTTGTTTGTGAAAGAGATCGTTTTTTATGTATCTCAGGCTGGCCTCAAACTCTCGATCCTCCTGCCTTAGCCTCCCAAGTGCTACAAAGGCAGTTTCCAGCAATTTACTTTATTGCACTTAATATGGGTTTGCTTCTCTTTGTAGTCCTACATTCTACCTGTGCTCTGGACTTGCCACCCCCCGATACTCGAGAGCTGTTACAGGAGTAGGCCACCACGCCCGGCCAGAATGCTCCTAAAAAAAGACTCATGAAAATGTCTGCAAGAAAAAGTAATCAGAGAGTAATACAAATAAAGAAGGAAAGAAAAAATTCCTGAGAAGTATGGATGTGTTCTCATGAAAATACAAAATTGGTTTCTCTCATAGTAAATACACAATATTAAGTTAGTTGTTCCTTTAGGTTAACTTAAAATCTTATAGATTTTACTTTAGAATTATAAACATGACATGCAAAGATTTAAAATGTATAACTGGATATCTTTTGAGATGTATAAGTCATTTGGTTTTCATTTCTCTGGGAAAGTACCTAAAAATAGAATTGCTGATAAACGAAGTATATGTTTAACTTTTAAATAATTACCAAAAGATTTCTTTCCAAAGTTATTGGAACAATCTACAACCAAATCTGCAATATGTGAGAGTTCTAGTTGGTCAACAACTTCCCCAAAACGTAAGGTTACTTTTAGTGACTGTGTGTGTATAATATATTCATATATAGATATCTATGTATATATGAATATATGATCTTGGCTACTATGTTGGATATAAACTTGTCTCAGTTTTTTCCCACATTTTATTGATATGTATGCATGGAAAATTCAAGGTTTACAATGAGGTTGGGCATTTTGTGCACATTGGTATCTTGTCAAGGTGACAAGGGCTTTCCCACTCTCCTTTTGTCCCTCCCCCTCCCCTCCCCTCCCTCCCTCCTCCCCCACTCTACTCCCCTTTCACTTTGTCTTTCATCTTAAGTTCCAAAGGAGTTGTGATCTGGGTCTCTCATATCAGAGAGACCATTTGATGTTTCACCTTCTGCTTCTGACTCATTTCACTAAGCATGATATTCTCAACTTTCTACCATTTGCCTATAAAAGCCTCCATGCTGTTGGACTTTATTGACGTATAGTATTCCATTGTGTATAAATACTACAGTTTGTGTATCCACTGGTCTGTTGATGGGTATTTTGGTGACTTCCATATTTTAGCTATTGTTAGTTGTGCTGCTATAAACATGGGTATACATATATCTCTGCTATGTGTTGTTTTGCCCTCTTTTGGATATATTCCCAGGAGGGGTGTCACTGGATCAAAGAGGATATTTATTTCTAGTCTTTTGAGAGCTCTCCATACTGCTTTCCAAAGGGGTTGTACAAATTTACATTCCCACCAGCAGTGCAGGAGGGTTCCTTCCCCCTTCCCCCCATCCAGCACTGATTGCTATTTGAATTGTTGATGTAGGCCATTCTCTCTGGGGTGAGATGGTATCTTAGCGTTGTTTTGATTTGCATTTCTCTTATGGCTAGAGATGTTGAACATCTTTTCATGTATCTATTGGCCTTTTGCATTTCTTCGTGAGTGAACTGTCTTGTCTCAGTTTTAAGTGCATATCCTTGTTATTGGCTAAATGCTGAAAACCTTCTCAAGTGTTCAACTGACTATTGTGTGTCTTTTCTTGAGAAATGTCTTTTCTTTTTGCCCATTCTTAAAATTAGAGTTTTATTATTTTGTTTTGTTTTTCAGACACAGTCTCGCTCTATAGTCCAGGCTAGTTGTGAGCTTGCCATGTAGCTCGACTGGCCTTAAAACTCACACCAATCCTTCTGCCTTAGCCTCCTGAGTGCTGGAATTACAGGTGTTTGCCACTAGACCCAGTTTATGTGGTGCTAGGAAGTCAAACCCAGACCCTTGTGCTAGTTAAGCAAGTGCTTTATTCTCCTGTCCTGATTTTTTTTTTAATTACTGACTTTTGAGACTTCTCAATACATTTTAGATGCAAGTCCTTTGGTGAATATATATATATTTGTAAATTGCAAATATTTTCTCCATTTTTTTTGAGACAGGGTCTCGTTCTATAGCCCAGGCTGGTCCTACTAAACTCACTATGGAGCCCACTTTGGCCTTGGACTCAATGGTAATGTCGCGAGTACTCC
>PVKB01005845.1:0-82594 GCA_004027205.1 Ctenodactylus gundi
GGCGGGGGCGGGGGCGGGGCCTCCGGGGCGGCGCGCCGGGCCGGCGGGGGCGGGGCCTCCGGGGCGGGGCCGCGGGCCTGGCGCCGGGCCGGGCGTGCGTCAGCGCCGTGAGCCCGGAGTTTTCCACTGACGAGGAGGGCGGAGCCGCGCAGCCAGTCTCCCGCCGCCGCCGTCGCCGCTGCCGGACGCGCGGGTCGGGGCCAGCCGGACGGTCGGCTGCCGCCAGCGCTCGGAGCCGCGCCGCGGGGCACGTTCCCGGCCGCGCCGCGGGTTGCCCCGGAGTCCTCGGCGATCGCCCGGAGCGCAGGTGAGTGCGGAGGAGCCCGCGCCGGCGGGCGGGGACTTCGGGGAGGGGGCGTCCCTCGCGACTGGCGCCCCTGCTCCATCCCGTGCCACTCTCTCCCTGGCACCGGAGCGGCGCCGGGACCGGCCGGGCAGCGGGCCGCGCGCCCTGCGAGTCCGCGGCCAGGGTCTGGGGGTGGGAGCGGGGAGGCGGGAGCCGCGGCGACCTGTCGTCCCCCACCCTCCTCGGGCACCACCGGAGTCCCGCACCCGCGATAGTGAGCGGGGGCCTGGGGAGCCAGGCGCGGGCTCCCGCGGGCGACTTTCCTTTGACCCAGTTGCCTGAGAACTTTTCCGAAGTTCCTCGCGTGGCCCGAGCAGGTGACATTGGTCGCCTTCCTCCTCGGGCTCACCCCGGGGGAGGGCACGGGGCTTTGGCATGTGCCGGGCGCCCCCGGCGGGCACGGGTCAGGGTGGGAGTGGAAGGGTGAGCGCGGAGTGAGGCCCGGTGAGTCATGGACCCCGGGGGAGGGCACGGAAGGGGAGGGATCGTGTCTACGCTCACCTGTTTGTCAGTCACCGTCACAAGCAGAGGCCACCGCCGTGAGTCACGGGCGCAGCCACACGGGCCACCCGCGGGCACACGACACACGTAGCCCCTCTCCCACGCACTTCTGTTCCCTCCTCTGCACGTACTTCCTCTCCGGCCTCAGTTTCCCCTCCCCGGGGACCTTCTCCTCCCTCGCGCACTGCTGAGATGCCCACGCCGCGGCAACAGCCACACACACGCATTAGTCACTTCTGCACCCGGCACAGTCGCAGTCGTACCCCACACTCCGACACCAGAGCCCCTCCACAGCTGTCCCCTGCCCACTGACACCCCCACCCTAAGTCTCCGGGCCCTCTGGAGAGTACCCACCCTCCGCTCCCGCCCCCAAGCCCTCGATCGCCCCGCCCCCTCCAGCGCCACACCCTCTGGTAGGGAGTCCGCCCCCTTCTCATCTCGTTGTGGATTCACCGTACTTCGGGTCACACCCCCTCCGGCCCCGGTGCTGAGCCATCTTTTAAAAATGCAAATCTGGTGTTGTCACTCCCTACTAAAATCCTCGCGTGGCTTCCGGTGCCCTCGGGCTCAGCACACTTCAGCCTGCCGTCCCGGGGCCCTACCCCCTCAGCCCCCTGCCCCTGATGTGTTCCTACCCAGACTCTCCATCCCTAGCCCAGATCGGCCCCGTTGCAGCCCGTCACCCCGCTGATAGCCTGCCACAGTGCGTGGCGCATCATGGGAGTCTCGCAAATACTTGTTGCGCGAATGAATGAATGAAGCGGGCGGCCTGGCCTGCGTGAAAGGAGCTCCGTTCCCTGGTGCAGGAGCTCTTGCTGCCTGCAGACCCTGGGAGCCTCCCTGGTGCCAGGCCCTAGAGGCTAGGCTGAGGAACCGTCACCCACCTCAGATCACTTTCTGAGAGGTGGGTGGGGGCGGGGTGTGCCCTGCTTCCTGTCTGCCCTCCCCGGGCGATTTCAGTGGTGGATGCAGTGCTCGGAGAGCTTCGTCCCTTGTCCCAGAGTGCCGTGCTTGAGGAAGTGGGGTCATGTGACCCCAGGTGTTAGGGGGTTAACTGGCCCGGCCCGGATTGTGAGGTTAAAGGACACATTCCTTAGATTCCTGCAGGGAAACGGAGGCAGCTCATGGCGCCCCCTCCAACACCAGCTCTGGCTGGGTGCCAAAATGGGCGCAGGAACCAGATGATGGCACTTTTCCTCAGGTGGCCTCCCCCTCCCCAGCAAGTCTGGGTTGCAGAGCCAGAAGTCAGGTAGCCTTCCTGGCGTCACTCAATGCAGCCTAGAGTTGTGTGCAGTAGGCCCCTGACCTTCCCATCTCAGAAGCCTGGCTTGGGGCTCCTGGGGGTGTGGTGTTTCTGTTCAGGCCAGCTCCTGGGAGTTGCTTTTCCTTCTTCCAGGACCCTGGGAGGGAGCAGTGCTCGCCCTGGGAACTGTGCCATGGTCAGGATCTTGATTGGGGGAAGCTGCCGAGGGCCCCTCCCCCTGTGACTCATTGTCTGACACTTTTCTTGGACTCTTACTATCTTTCGTTTCTTTTTCTGACTTGGCCTCTCCTGCCTATGGCTCAGTCCTTCTGGCTCATGTCCTGCCTCCGTCTCTCTCCGCCTAGGATTCCCAGGTAGGGCAGAGGAGTGTGAGGTCCAGGGGCTCCTCCTGCCTCTGCTGTCCCCCACTGGAGCACCAGGGCGGAGGTCGTTCCTCATTCCGGGCCGCAGGTCGGGCGTGGGCTCAGCAGAACCTGCTGTCATCTCTTTGTGGCTCTCTTCCTGCCTGCACCCATCTAGGTCTCCTGTGTAGATCCCTGACTCAGAGCCCAGCGTCCCGCCGATTCCGGCTTCCTTGGCATCTCTACCCACTGGCTCTGCAGGAGGAGGAGGGGGCGGGGGGGGGGTATGGGGAGAGCCTCCTGTGGTGCCCACACTACAGCCTGCAACTTCCCTGCCCTCAGAGCTGCCTTTTGAGCAGTATTCTTATCCAAATCTTCTGGCACAGGCTGGGGAGAAGAGTGAGAGAATGTGTCCCCCTCCTTAAAGTAACCCCCAGGAGCAGGAGGAGGTTGGTTATACTGAGACCTTGTGCGGGGCGGGGTATGGGGAGGACTGCCTCTCTGGTTGCCTGAGGTGTGGGCTGGCCTCCTACCTTTGACTTTATCAGGTGTTCCCTCTCTGCCAGGCTCTGCTCTAGGCACAGGCACACTGTGGCTTGGCAGAGGTGCCCTCGCCTGCGGTGGGGAGGCAGGCAGTGAGGCCATTGCGCTGCGGCTGGATAAGTGCGGAAATGGGAAATTCTAGGGCCCGTAGGAGCTGTCCTAGTCAGGTTGAGTTGCTGTAACAAAATACCGCAGGGTGGGTGGCTTAAGGAAAAGTTTATTTTCCATGTTTCTGGAGGCCAGGGTGCGTCCAAGATCCAGGTGCCAGCCTGGCTAAAGGCCCCCCTTCTGGCTTGCAGATGGACACTGTCTGCCTGCGTCTGCACGTGGTGCATAGACAAAGAGAATGCCTCTGGCGATTCTTCCCGGACAGATACTCCTCCTGTTCATGGCCTAGCACCTCTCAGAGGCCGGGCCTCCACTCACCGTCACACTGGGCTCAGTGGAAGAATTCTGGGAGGACACAAATGTTCGTCCACAGCAGGACTCAGAGTGGTGGTGGGGGGGAGGGGAGGGGACTCAGAGGACTCTACTATGGAGGTGACTTCTGAAAGAAAATGGTGATGTTGCCTTGTGTGCAGAGGCCAGGGGGTGGGCAGGATCATGGCCGTTTGGAAAACCGCGAGGTCAGCTGGAGTATAGAGTCTTGCAGGGGCTGGGCCTGCTTTGGCCCCTTGGGATTCCATTCTGGAATTGAGCCTAAAGGCAAGCTTCCCCTGGGGAGCCGCAGGGTGGTGGAGGAAGTCTGGAGAGGGAGAGCAGGAGCAGAGGCAGGGGACTGGGTGGTAGTGGTGGGGAAGAAACACAAGGGTAGAAAACTTTTTTCAAACTTGTTTCCTTTTAATGGTCCTAGGGATCAACCCACTAAGTTCCCGAGGCTGAGCTTGAGCTGAGCTGATCCTCCTGCCTCGGCCTCCCAGAGTGCTGAGGATTATGAGCCTATGCCACCATCCCCGCTTGTTTCTGGCTTCTTTTCACCCAACAGAAGATCTGAGAGTCATTGTGTTGTGTATGTCCAGGAGTTCATTCTTTTTCTACACGTTCATAGACCACTTACGCTGAGAGGGAGCCTGACATGTATTCCTCTCAACATGGGGAGGTTTTCTGTTTTGTTTTATGAGACGGTCTCCGTCTGTAGTCCAGGTTTGTCCTGAAGTCATGGCTATCCTCCTGCTTCAGCCTCTGGAGTGCTGGAATTACAGGTGTGTGCCACTGTAGTCATCTTATGTGATGGTGTGGAATCAAACTTAGGGTCTTCTTGTACTTGTTAGGCAGGCATTCTAATCACTGAGCTATGCCCCGCCCTCCTGCTGAGGTTTTAAAAGAAAGAATTGGAGAGGTGATATCACCTAAAACCCTTTTCCAGGATTATGCAGCCTGTAACTAGCCAATCTGGAGTTCTAGTACAGGCAGTCTGGCTTGGGAGTTGAGAGTTTTATTTTGTGTTGTTTTGTTTTTTGACACAGGGTCTTCCCTCTTTGCTCTGTAGCCCTGGCTGGCCTTGGACTTAGGACAGTCTGCCTGCCTCAGCCTCTCAAGTACTGGGATTATAGGAGCGCGCCACCATGCCCAGCTTGATGTGGTGCTGGGGAATCAACTCAGGGCCTTGTGCTGGCAAAGCAAGTGCATTCACCGCTGTGCCATTCCTCTGGCCCAGGAGCTGAGCTAAATTGGGTGGTCTCCGGGGTACCTGCTCTGTCTGTGCCCGGCCTTAAGCTGGTTTAATGAATGTATGCGAACATCTAGGACTGAGTGCCTGGATGTAGATACAGAGGCAGAAGGAGTTGAGGGTGGCTGCAGGTTTCTGGCTTGAGCAACTGGGTGGGTGGCAGTCCTGTTACTAAGATAGGAAACACAGGAAGAGGAACAGATGGCATGGGGGTGGGGAGTGGAGACAAGGGGTTCAGTTTGGGGCCTGTAGAATTGTGTGTTTCCAGGGGCGGGCCAGGCATATGTACAAAGTGGGCAGTATTTGGGGGTCTCCGTCTGGAAAGATTAGGGAAGAATTCAGTAACCCATAAGCAGCATTGGAATTGGGGGGCATGATGGGGTTTCTCACGGGAATGCTGTGAGGACAGGAGTCCCCATTGTGTGTTGAGTATCTGTCTGTGGTCTCTGTGTGTGCTTGTGTGCCTGACTTGGGATCTCAAGTCCCCCAACTCCTAGGGGAGCCCCTAGGTCAGCTGGGAGCTGGGTTGTTTTTGTTTGTGGTTTGACCCTAGGAAGGGGGTTGCCAAGCCTGAGAAACTCCCCCCGGAAACACCTGTGCATCCTCTTCCCCCAAGCCTGGGTGGGGGGTTAGCCAAGATGTAAGGTTTTCTGGTTTCTCCTGTGCCTGCCTGGAAGCTGTCCCTGGGATGAAATTGACCCAGGTAGTTGGTTGACAGCATATCCCTCAGGAGTTGGGACTCTGGGGAAGGACTGGGATGGGAAAGGGGTCTTGGAAAGGACACCTGAGTAGGGACCAAGACCACTCACTGGTTGGTCTTTCCTGTGGTGGCCATTGGGGAGGGGCTCTCCAGCTCTGGGGCCTCTCCTTTCTCCTTGGCCTCCTGATGGCCCAGCCCTGACGGCAGCAGGCCTAGCAACAGAGGCTAGGTAGCTGTGTTCAATCCTGGGCATCTATGGAGTCCTGGGGGTTCCCAAGACCTGGCAGGACTGTCTTGCTGAAACCTTCAGGGGAGGGAGCCTGAGCCTGTCCGCTCAGGTGTGGCCAGCGTGGTGTGCTCCCGCCGAGTGCCTGCCTCTTCTTGAGCCTTGTTGTAAAGGGCTGCGCTTCACGAGCAGCAGACCAGACAGGTGCAGACGGTTATCCTGGGCTGTCAGTTGCATTTCAGACAGGGCTAGACACTGGGTTCTTGGTGGAAGGGAAGGCCTAGGTGACTTTTAAGATCAAATGAGAAGCTCTAGCCTGTAGGCAGGGGACTTCTCTTTCCTGTTGGGGATTTCTGAGGGAAAGTCTGTGGAGCTCTGTCACTGGGAGGTCACTGGGAGAAGGCAGCACCAAAGCCAGCCTGTTCTCCCCGTACGCATTGGGCCGGCCCCAGAGGGGGCCCGCTCCTGCCCGACCTGTGTGGGTGTGCTGGACAGGAAGCGGAGCCACCATACCAGGGCTGTGTGGACTGTGGGATGTGCAGGCGGCCCCCCCCCCAACGGCACACAGACTCAGGCATCGTGAATCACCTCTCCAGTGAGTCAGCTCCCAAGATTCCTGTCGCGGAATGAGTGAGGCCAGGCCGAGGTCTGTCAGTCCATCTCTTGGTCTGTCTGCCTCCTGCCTGGGCTGGTGTGGCTGTGTGTGGGGTGGGTTGTAGGAGGTCATAAGGAATGTGCCTGGCAGTGTTCTGGCGACGGGGGAGAGGGCGAGGGAGCTGAGGCCCTGGGGTGCGCTTGGAGGAGGGAGGTGCAGTGTCTTCTGCCTGTGCACCTAGCGCCCCTGGCCGGGGCTGGGATGCTTGGGGGTCAGTGCTTACTGCCGCCACTTGGAACTGTCTATTCATTCCTCTGACAGACTGCCTGTCCCTGGCCCCCCGAGCACCTTGTGTCCCACCATGACCGGGCTGCTGAAGAGGAAGTTTGACCAGCTGGAGGAGGACGACTCTTCCTCTCTCTCCTCCACCTCCGGCTGCCTCTCTCGCTCCTGCTCCCCAAGCTCTCCGGCTTCCCCTGCCTGGGACTCGGAGGAGGAGGGCCCCTGGGGTCCAGCAGTCCTGCCTGACCAGGATGACTGTGGCCCTCGAAGCTTTCCCCGTGAGTCTTCTCCCCTGGGAGCCCCACCACTCTAACTTCCTTCCTGAAAGATGAAATTGGGAGGCCCCGGACAGAGCCACTCCTGCCGCAGATGAGCTGCCCACGGTAGCTTTGGCTTCCTCCCTCAGCTGCCCGTGGGGTCTCTCTGTGTCACCTGCCCTTAGTCTCTGCACCCAGCCTGACTCACCCTTCTCCTTGGAAGCAGTGGCATCCTTGGTGGCCCGAGGCTTTCCCACTCTGCGCTTCCCTCCCTCCCTCCATATGTTCCAGTTTGTTCCAGTTTCGATTCTCCAGAGCACCCTGCCCTCCCCTGCTGAGCTACCAGAGCACCGCCCGTGGTTCTCCTGCAGTTCTTTGTTGAGGGGCCTGCTCAGCCAGTCCCTTTCTTGTCAGATACTTTGTCTAAACATACTGGAAAGGATTTTTTCTTTTTCATAATAATTGTTCAAAAACTGATATATTCCTAGAGTACCTTTTCTCAACTTTTTATTACTGTTCCTCCTACCTCCAAGAAATGTTTTTAAGCATTTTCTCCCTAATTGGCCCACGTTAATTTTATTTATTTTTTATCATATCATTTTGGGATGATATTGGGGACTAAACCCAGGGCCTTTGTACTGAGCTACATTCCAGACAATTTTTAAATTTTGATTTTGAGACAGGGTCATATTAAGTTGCCAAGTTGCCCAGGCTGGACTTAAATTTGAGATCGTCCTGCTTCAGCCTCTCAGAATGCAGGGAATACAGGCCTGTGCCATCAGACCTAGCCTCCTATGATTTTTTAGTAGTACACAGCTATGCTGTTTACCTTTTTGTGATACACACACACACACACACACACACACACACACATGTTTTCTGTATTTAGATAGCATTATTAGCACATAGAATCTTAACAGCACAAATGTAACTTTTAGAAAGGAATTCCCTAAGGTAATACCCTGCCATAAAATTAACATTAGGTTGAAATATGTGGTCTGTAAACCAGCACTCAAGAGAATTAGGCAGGACAATCGCGAGCTCAAGGCCAGCCCTGGCTACATAGCGAGTGTAAAGCTAGCCTGGTTATGCAGTAAGACACTCTCAAAAAACAGAGAAAGAAATACAGGGAATTGCTGATATTTGATCACATTTTAAACATGCCAATTTAAGTACTGAATATATAGCTTAGTAATCAGAGTACAGTTACTCATGATGGAGGGAGGCTTTTCTAAGCTGTTTGGCAAAACACAACTGTAAAGGAAAAGACCAATACATACTTTGATTATATAAACCTTAAAAATTACTGTGTGTGATCCAGTCATGTTTGCACATGCCTGTGATCCTGCCATTTTGGGAGGCCGGGGCAGGAGGATTGCCGTGTGTTCAAGGCCAACCGGGGCTACAGAGTGAGACTTTGTTTCACACACACAAAAACAAGTGCCTGTGAGGGTGAGATGCTGAGGGTTCAGTCACCGGCAAAAAAGATAAAATGTATAAATCTGTGGAATGCCGCAACAACAAAAGACAAAGGTATTTACACAGATAGGTTAAAAAGATGACTATTACCTCTAATGTCACACAAAGGTTGTCCTACAAGTGAATTTAAAAAACCCCATAAAACAGTACGAGGGACCTGTACATGGCTGATAGTGGTAGGAAGATATTTAATCTTCCAAATTCTGTCCTGTGGACTAGTACATGACAGTAAGTCATTGTTGACTTGGGTGTGGTCAGCTTCACCAGCTCTGATCCAGCCAGGCTGGCTCCTAAATTCAAATCCCTCTTTTTCCAAGGAGGGTGGAGTGCGGATGGGGATGTGTGGGGAGAGTGCTCCTGATGGAGGTTCGCGTCCAAACTCCCTTCTCCCTTCCCTGCTGCCTTCCAGCTCTGCCCATCTTGAAGAGGGCTCCCCGGGAGCGCCCAGGCCGCGTAGCCTTCGAGGGCATCACCGTCTTCTACTTCCCGAGGTGCCAGGGCTTCACCAGCGTGCCCAGCCGTGGTGGCTGTACTCTGGGCATGGCCCCGCGCCACAGCACCTGCCGCCACTTCTCCTTGGCGGAGTTTATGCAGGAACAAGCCCTGAGGAGGCGCGACAAGCTCCGGCAGCGCATGAAGGAGGAGAGGGTGGCGGTGCTCCGCAGGAAGGTAGGGAGTCCCCAGTCTGTGGCCTGGGTGCCTGGGGTCCCTGGGAGTCCTCACCTGGAGTGTCAGTGGGAGGGCTCTGGGTCGAGAGCCGACCCTTGCCCGTCAGGGTCGCAGGCGCCGTGGAAGGGCTAGAAGCCAGGGCCTGGTGCGGGATGTGGGGTGATGCGGAGTCTGGGCATGGTCTGACCGGTGAGGGCAGGGGTTCGCCCCTGACCCGGGCAGTGGCGCACATAGGGTTACTCTTCGTGGACACCAAGATGGCGGTGTGCCGGCTGTCCCCCTCCATGTGTCCGCAGTGTCCAGCACAGAGTGAATATTTGGGGAGTGTTTGTCTCAACTCTGTGCCTCTCTTCTCTCTTGCTGGGCGCAGCTCTCAGCAGCCGGGGTGCCCGAGGCAGAGGCTAGCCAGCCTCTGACGGTGGATGCCATCGATGACGCCTCGGTGGAGGAGGACCTGGCAGTGGCTCTAGCCAGTGGGCGGTTGGAGGAAGTGAGCTTCCTCCAGCCCCACCCAGCTCGGCGGCGGCGGGCTCTACTGAGGGCTGCAGGTGTGCGCAGGATCGACCGAGAGGAGAAGCGGGCGCTGCAGGCGCTGCGCCAGTCCCGGGAGGACTGTGGCTGTCGCTGTGATAGGGTCTGCGACCCTGAGACTTGCAGCTGCAGTTTGGCAGGCATCAAGTGCCAGGTGCGTGGCTGGACGGGGCTGGGACGGGGGCTGAGTTTGTGGGGCTCCTGCATTCCACAGAAGCCTCACGTTGCCGCCTCGTTCTCTGCAGATGGACCACACAGGCTTCCCCTGTGGCTGCTGTAAGGAGGGCTGCAAGAATCCCACTGGCCGTGTGGAATTTAACCAGGCGCGGGTCCAGACCCATTTCGTCCACACGCTGGCCCGCCTACAGCTGGAGCGGGGGCATGAGAGCCTGGGGGAGCTGGCGGCCTCTGCCCCAGGCTGTCCCCCCAGCTCTGGTGAGCAGGCCCTCATCTCCACTTTGCCACTGGCCAAGCCCCTTGGGACCGGTGAGCTGGGAGACACCAGCTGCAGCAGCGACATGACCGAGTCTTCCACAGCGTCGTCTTCAGGCACTAGCGAGGCCCCGGAGCACCCTGCCCACTCAGGCCCACAGGGCCCTGGCTCCCAGCCCGGTGTGGATGACGACAGCCTGGCGCGGATCCTGAGTTTCAGTGACTCTGACCTCGGCGGGGAGGACGGCGATGAGGAGGAAGACGCGGAGGGGCGTGTGGGGGACCTGGACAACCTCAGCTGCTTCCACCCGGCTGACCTCTTTGGTACTGGAGACCCTACCGGTCTGGCCAGCTGGGCTCACGGCTACTCTGGCTCTGGCCTTGTGTCTGGTATCCTGGATGAAAATGCCAACCTGGACGCCAACTTCTTCCTAAGCAGTGGCCGCGAGGGGCTGAGAGAAGGCAGTGCCCCCAGCACCTCAGTGCCGCCCGGTGAGGACGCCGGCCCGAGCAGCTCCGTGGACCTCAGCCTGTCATCCTGTGACTCATTCCAGCTTCTCCAGGCTCTGCCGGACTACAGTCTGGGGCCTCACTACGCCTCCCAGGGAGCGCCTGACAGCCTGGGCACCCCCGAGGCACTGCACGGCCCCTTATCTGGTGGCTCTCCTCCGGGAGAGGCCAGCAGTTGTTTCCTCGAGTCCCTCATCAGCTTACCTGAGCCAGCTGCTGAAATCCTGGCTCCCTTTATCGATTGCCAGTTTGAGGACACTGCCCTGGCGTCTCTGGAGCCTGTGATGGTGTAAGGGTTGGGGTGCCTTTTCCCTGCCCCAAGAGCCCCATTGCTGCTTTCTTGTGATTTGGGGTCCCCCCAGTGTCTGTAACAGTCTCCCATTGGCTGGCCCAGCCATAGGCACTCCTGGTTTCACGCAACACTTCAGATTTATTTATTTTTATGAACTTGTCTATGCTGAAGAGGGTGGGGAAGGGGTTTCCCCTTTCAGCCACCTACCCCTTGCACCCAAATGGCACCCCTCTACTTTCACAGCACGTGCCAGGAAGAGACGGGCTCTCCCAGAGCTTTGCAGACCCTTTTTTGGTCTGTGAAGTTCTCTAGCCCAGTGAGATGGGGCCAAAGCCAGCCACCGCTTCTTGTGCTGCTGAGTACTGGACCCGCAGGTGGCGACTGTGAAGACTTAATTTATTTCCATAATTTATTTGGAGACTGAGGTGGCTTTGGCTGCTCACCTCTGCCTGGTGGGCAGTACTTGGGACTGGGTCCCTTTTGCCCTACACTCTCCCTGCCTGGGCTTTGGTATAGATCAGGTATGGACTTGATATCTGTCATCTCCGTCAACTGCTTGGCTCACGGATGGTGGAGTGGAGCAGTGGAGCAGTTGGGGCTGGTCAGCTGGGACCAGCCCCCCTCACCCCTTACCCCCCTTGTCCAGCCTGTTTGCTTGCTGACCTCTGGCCCCTTGCCCCCTCACCAAAGCCACAGCCTTTGTTCCAAGACCATGGTGTAGCAGGGGGAGGGGAGAGGCCCAAGGAGGGCCAGGGGCTTGCCTCTGGTCATGAAGTGTGCCTGAACCACCATCTTGGGGCCCACTGTGTGCCGTGAGGCCAGTTGATGAAGGGTGGCTCCTTAGGGTTCTTGTGCCCTTTGTTGTTAATGATGAATTTGCATCGATTTCTGTTTTGTCCCTTGTCTGAACTATAATTTATTCACTTCTCTGTGTGTCTGTGCCAGGAAACCTAGGCTCTGGGCCTTCTCCCTTGGCCATCAGGCCCTGCCAGCCTGTGTGGTTGTGGGGACACATTGTACCTGAGCTGACAGGGACCAATAAAGAGGCTCTATTTTTAAATATGGTCTGCATCAGTGGGACGGGAGCACAGGCACATCCCAGGGGGCTGCGGGCTGTGTTGGGAGAGGAGGGTATGCTGTGGGGTCAGGCAGCCTTCCAGCCAGGCCAGTTAGCTTGGAGGCAGGAAGCCAGCCAGAGGCCGGCTGGGCAGATGGGGCCATGTTCCCTTGGATTAACCCGTTCCTCCCCAGTGGTTATCCAATATAGTGGTGGACAGCCGTGGCAGGGCACTCTTCGGAGACACAGGGCTACTTGTGCTTTGTATACTCTGAGCAAGGCCCAGTCCAGAAGGTGAAGTCACACACCAGGTGGGGAAGGGTAATGGGATGCGACTGGTAGAGGCCTGGCCTGGCAGTAGCTCAGCAGCTGTGGTCCCAGGGTACCTGAGTACTGGAAGTGGCAGTGCCTCCTCCATCTGCACCAGGCAGACCTGTTTGACCTGTCCCCAGTAGCCTTAGCGGGCTGTAGTCCAGAGATGCAGGCTGCAGCCTGCCCAGGGAGCCTGGTCTGGAAGCCTGAGCTGGCGGTTGACACACCCCCCCCCCCCACTCCCCACCCAACCCCGCGTAGGGATGGTCATAAAGGTGCCTCACCAGAGGAGACCCTTTCCGGGCTCGGTACCCTGCTCCTAGGGCTTGGGGCAAAGCTCGTGGTTGATATGTGACTAGCATGCGCAAGGGCCTGGGTTTGATTCCCTAGCAGCACAAAGTTAGCGGCAGAGAGGTGCATGCCTGTTAATTCTAGTACTCAGGAGGCTGAGGCCATGAGTTCGAGGCCAGCATAGGCTACACAGTGAGTTCAGGACTAGTCTGGACCACAGGGCAAGATGTCTCAAAAACAAAACCCCAACACCCTGCTTCCAGTGGTCTGTGCCGGTGTGCTCATGGACAAAGACCAGGTGACTGCCGAAGCCTAGCTGGGTGACTTAGGCGAATTAGCTGCTCTGTGCCTGGGTTTCCTGAGTGCTGCGCAGATAACACTACTTACCTCATAAACTGCTTGTTTCAAGTACGCAAAACCCTCAGAAGAGTGCCTGGAATGTGCAAGGCCCACGTTCTAATTTGCAGCCTTTTTCCTTTTTTTGTGTGTTTCTGCCTATGTTTAATCGTCCTCCACCCTCCAGGTGCCAGTCCTTTCACTCTATGTATTTGTCTCTGTTTATTATTTATTTTTATTTCAGACAAGGTCTTGATCTATATAGTCCAGGCTGGTCCTGAACTCAGTATGGAGCCCAGGCTGGGCTAGAACTCGCAGCAGTCATACTTCAGCCTCCCATGTATTAAGATTACAGGTGTGCACTACCACACCCAGCTAATCTTTATGTGGTGCTGGGGGGTCTTGGCTTGCTAGGCAAGCACTTTAACCACTGAACTATGCCCCAGCCCTAGGTATTTTTCTCTTGCCTCTGTATGGACATGGCCCCATCAGTGGCTATTAGAGGACTCGTGGCTTGGAGTCTGACCTGTTGGGGAGCAAGCAGCATGTCCTTACAGACAGCCAGGCCTGTGGCTTCTGAGGGGAGATGACCCGGGTACATCCAGGAGTCCTGTCTCCACCTACACTGGTATCTGGAGCTCCTTTTGTAGAGATTGCTGCAGCATGCAGGATCCAAAATCTCAGTGTCACCAAAAGACAAGGGGAGTCTGCTCCAGCTGTCCTGTGGGAGGGGCTGGGGAACAGCCCAGCACCCTGGCCGGAAGCCCTGCAGCCCCTCCTATTCCGTGGGTGCAGCCTGTGACTGGACTGAAGACTGCTTCCTTCCACTTGGGCCACAGGGTCAATTCTAAGTTTTTGTTTTTTGAGCTAAATGAAGACACTTTGGGTTTTATAGCAACAAAGAATAGATTAATGCAAAGACCCTTCACAGCATCCCATTCTCCACACACCTGGTTTCTTAGTAAACCTAAGTCAACGGCACTGGGTTACAGTGCAGATCACAGGCCAGATGGCAGTAACCTGGGGAAAGCAGTCACTCATTTATACCAAGAAGTCACGCATACAACCAGTAGTAGTATGTTACAAAAACAAGGCTTACGGGGCTGGAAAAATAGCTCAGAGGTTCCTACCAAGCTCAAAGTTCTGGTTTCAATCCCCCAACCCCACAGAAACTAGGCAGGTTGTGCACACCTGTAATCCCAGCACTCGGCTCAAGGCCAGCCTGGCTACATGTGAGTGCAGGACCAACCTGGACTACAGAGCAAGATCTGCATCAATATGTTTAAAGCTAGACCCATCCTACCCAATAATACCCGTGAGTTTGTGGATTTAGTAAAGTATAAACACTAAACTTAAGACCACCACCAGAGGGCTGAAGGAATGGCTCAGTGGTTAAAGTGCTTGCCAAGTAAGTACTACGTCAAGTGCTAAGTACCAGACTTTGATTCCCAGTATGCCCGGTGTGGTGGCGCACGCCTGTAATCCCAGCACTGGGAGGTTGAGGAAGGAGGATTGCTGCGAGTTTCATGCCAGCCTGGGCTCCACAGTGAGTTCAGGACCAGTCTGGGCTATAGAGTGAGACTCTGTCTCAAAAAAAAAAAAAAAAAAAAAAAAAAAAAAAAAAAAAAAAAAAAAAAAAAAAAAAAAAAAAAAAAAAAAAAAAAAAAAAAAAAAAAAAAAAAAAAAAAAAAAAAAAAAAAAAAAAAAAAAAAGACCACCACCAGAAAAAAAAAAAAAAATCAACTCATAAGATTTGTTTTGTATAATGGTAGAGTTGTACCCTGACTTGGAAATCCAGCTAGGCTATGGGGACACAGACCCAGTGAGGAGAAGGGACTTAGGAGAGTCACATGGGGACAGTCTAGCTCTCTGGATTCCCATTTCAAAGTTCTACAGGTGAGCCAGCCCTGGTAGTGCAGGCTTATAATCCCAGCCCTCTGGGAGGCTGAGGCAGGAGGACTACAAACAAGTTCAGCCCATTCTTGGCAACTTAATGACTTAGTGAGCTCCTGTCTCAAAATCAAAAATAAAAATGGGCTGGATAATGTGGGCGTGGTGGTACATGCCCATAATCCCAGCACTTGGGAGGCTGGAGGAGGATTGTTGTGTTCAAGGCCAGCCTGGGCTCCACAGTGAGTTCAGGATTAGCCTGTCTCAAATAAACAAACAAGCAAATAAATAATAAAAATGGACTGGGGATGTGGCTCAGTGTAAAGGCCCTATATTCCACCCCCAGTACCACACATAAATAAAACAAAACTTACAGTGTTTTTTTTTTTTTTTTAACCTGTGGATGGAATCCAAGGATCCAAGGACTTCGCACTGAACTCTATCCCCAGCCCATTTTTTATTCTGAGACAGGACCTAAGTTCCTAAGTAGCCCAGGCTGAATTCAAACTTGTGATCCTCCTGCCCCGCCTCCCAGAGTGCTAGGATTATAGGCCTGTACCACCAGACCTGGCTATTTAGGGTACTTTTTTTAGACCACTGGGAGTACCCCATACAGCCTTTGCTCCCCTCTGTTCCCTTAAGAGTCCAAGATAAAGTAAAATCACCAGGTTTCCCAGCAGAAGCTGAGCCAGCTGGTGTCTTCTCCAGAGCAAAATGATGTTTTTGTGCCCGAAAAGCGTGAAGTTTTGGAATGACCCTCAGGCCAGATGAGACCCGATTCCAAGTAAATCACACACAATACAGAAACATGGAAAAGAGGTCATTTTATAATTCCTTTTCTGATAACCCTCTTCCCACCCATTTCATGGGACCTCTGTAGGTTTTGGGCTTCTACCAGCCCAAAAACCTCTGCTCATAGCTAGGGCCTCAGGGAGCCTTGGGCCTTTTCCAAGATTTCTTCTCTGATCTTGGGGTAGTTGGGGTGCTCCTTGAGGACCTGACACAGAGAGAAAGAACATGGGGTGTCAGGCAGGAGACCAGCCGCTTCACATCCCTGCCAATGCTGGTGGCTTACTTTGTGGCAGACTTCGATGGCTTCTACAAATTTCTTGTCCTTCAAATAGTTGAAAGCAAGTTTGAAACCTATCCAGGGCAGGGAAAGGGCAGAGACGTGAACACCCCTTTGCTTCCCCAAGGAGCCAGGTGAGGTCGGGTGCCCACCACCCTCCCACACCATCCTGTGCCGACTGGCTTACCCACAGCGGGGCTGGCATGGTGGCTGTACTTCCAGGCCAGCTCGTAGTTGGCGGCGGCATCTTTGTAGGACTGTTCCTTCTCCATGATGAGGCCCATGTACTCATAGGCCTTGCAGCAGGACTGCAGGGAAGGCGGGTCAGAGCCTCTGCCGAGGGGAAGTACCTCAGGTCCAGCAAGGGACCAGGATGAGCTGCATTAACCCAAGTGGCCAGGGACCCGAGGCTCACTCAACTTTGGCAGGGGTTAACTGTACCCTCATCCCTGCTAGCTGACGCTGCCAGGCACAGCTCCTTCCCTGAAGACCTCCTGTCCTTTCCTCCCTCCCTTTCCTCTCCAGACCCACCCCCATACCTTCCCCGCTTCTCCCTGCCATTCTGTGCTCCCCACTCGTGCCCAGTCCCACTGCACACCTCCTCCTACGCTGGCTCCTGGACGCTCGCTCCCTATCCACGTCCCCCCAGCCCTGGAGTCTTGCTCACTGCCCCTCTGTCCCACCTTGTACCATCTGGTTTCTACTCTGCACACCCTGCTGTGTCTACAACCTCCCTGACCCCTTCTCCCCGACCCGCGGTCCCAAGGCAGGCCGTTGTCCCCAGCCAGGGCACCGCCTCACCTTATTGTACTGGATGCAGCGCCTCAGCAGCTCGGAGGCAAGGTCGAACTTGCCGCCCTGACAGTAGATGTCAGCCAGCAGGAGCCAGCTCTTTTCCAGGTCCTCAGCCTCAGCCAGCGTCCATGGGGCCTTGGCCAGGCGCTTCAGCTGTGTGCGTGCCTTGGGGGTCTGCTTCAGCAGCATGTAGGCCTGCGCCATGGCCAGCAGGGCGATGACACTGTCTTTCTGTACCAGGATGGGAAGGGGCACCTGTCAGTGTGCTCTGGCTGCTGCCTAGACTCGCCACCTGTGGGTCCCCCCCAGCTGCACACCTCTGCCTGTGCCATCTCGAGGAAGGTACCAAGTGCTGCTTCCATGTTGGCCTTGTCCCTGGTGGCCAGTAGGCAGAGGCCCTGTAGCAGCCGCAGCTGGTTCTGACCCGAGGCCGAGTGTGGGTAGAACTCACCCAGTAGCTTCTCTGCAGTGCGCACGCCGAGCTGCACAGCCTCCTTCCTGCCGGCCAAGCTCTGAGCCTCAGAGGCTGGCTCTCACCTGGCCTCCGCCCAGGGCCTGCAGCTCCCAGACCTCCCCAGTCCCACCAGCCTTACTTGCTCATAGCCAGCATGTTCTCAAAGGCCTCTCCACCCACAATTTCGTTGTCCGGGTTCAGGCAGATCTGCACCATGTAGTAGACAGCACTCGGGCCCCAGGTGCTGTCCTTGCGTGCTTTGTTCAGGAACTTCAAGGCTTCGTTAGGCTGTCCAACATGCCTGGAGGGGAGGGGCCCGGAGTAAGAGAAGCCGGCCCAGAGGGTCCGGTGGACACTAGGGGCTGCCTAAGGCAGGGTCTGCAGGGCAGGTTGCTGGCTTGGCCTCCAAGGCCCAATTCCTGCTCCCCTCACAATAAGCAAGAGCTTCTGTAATCTGCTGAGGACAGCTGCCCTCAGCACACGCACACAGCTCACCAGCAGTAGAGGCCGCTGCAGTAGTTGAACCCTGGCTCCAAGGGTGCCCGGCTGGACGCCTTCTTAGACAACTGAAGGAAAGTGGGGGCCTCGTCAAGTTTGCCACTTCTTCGTAACAGATCCACTAATTTATTCAATACTGAAAAATTGTCTGAAAGAAGAGAGCAGAAATCACCAGGCTGTGATGACCAGTATCAAAGGAGCTGTGGCTTGGCAGGGAGAGGCAGGGGGTGCTGGTCCCTGTGGGCAGCCAGGAGGCACTGCCCAGCCATTCCAACAGCGCTAGTAGCCCTGCTGCTCTGGGGCTGAGTTAACAACAGCTTACAAGAACAGCCTCAACACACCAGTTACACTGTATCCGGTACTTGGTACTTTATTCATGTTTTAGCTACAGAATGAAGTCTATTGTCCCTGTTTTATAGCTGAGGACACCAAGCACAGAGCAGGTAAGTAGTTTACCAAAAGTCACACACCTAGTAAGTGGCAGACCAGAATTCAGACCCAGGCAGACTGGCTCCAAATCTCTGGATCTAGCACAACTTTTTTTCTGTAGTCCAGGTTGGGCCTGAACTCACTATGTAACCCAGATTGGCCTCAAACTCATGGCAATCCTCCTGCCTCAGTCTCCCAAGTGCTGGGATTAGAGGTGTGCGTGGTGTTAGGAAATTGAAGTCAGGGTCTTGTGCTTCCCCGGCAAGCACTCTGACCATTGTGGTATTCCTCCAGCCCAAAGGTCCAGTGTGCCTAATCACAGTAACTTGCTGGACCCAGGGCAGGTTCTGTTGGGGTCTGGCCCAGCCCCCTCCCTAGCAAGAAGGGTGGGTTTAGGCTGCAGTGAGTGAGAAGGGGACTGCACATCAGTAGAGAATTTAATTTCCAGGCCCTTCCAAGTGGCTGTGACCTCACAAGCGAACTGTGCTGAGCCCGTGGCTGGGATATGGGGACAGACAGGCTGTCCTGGGTCCCGTGCCAAGTGTCTGGGACCAGAGACCGGCTCCCTGGATTCGGGAAGGGCCAGCACGTTCCACCGGGTCTTTATCAGTTTCCTGCCTTGCTGGGAACAATTGGAGAGGAAGGGGCTTCCTCTGCCCACTCAGGAAGGAGGGGAGAGGGCCCACCCTTCCCTGGAGGGCTGCCCTTGCTGGGTGGGAACTGATGGAGGCAGTCCCCATGGGCTGAGATACCTGGCGCCTTCTCTAGAACCTGGAGGTAGAGCTTGATGGCCTCTTCATATTTCTGTTTTCTAAACATCAGCTCAGCCATCATCTATCAGAAAACACACAGGGCTGGGAATTCCTGAAAGAGCTTGCTGGGCGTAGGAGAGGCGAAGAGGGTCCGGGAGGTGGGTGCTGGTGAGGCGGAAGGGCAGTAAGGCTCCCAGGGCAGCTTCCTAGGCTCTGGGAGAAGCTGTCAGAAGCTATGATTGCTGAGAGCTCTCCAGGGACCTGGCCTCTGTCCCTAGGGTGACCCTGGGGGGATGGGAGAGGGGCGGGAGAGGCAGGACTAGGGAGGGCTATGCACCTACAGTGAATGTGGTTTCTGGGGTGGGGGATGAACCAACCCCACCCTTTAGACTGACTCCAAAGAGATTGTTGCTGCCCCCTGCTGGCCAGCTTGCCCACCTGCTTACAGGCAGGGCAGGTTGGCAGAGCAGCATTAAGGCTTCTGGGCCTGCAAGCCGCTCAGAAGTCAGCTATAGAGGCAGCTGAAGTTATGCAGGTAGGCAGCAGCCCCTGCCGGATCCCAGGCTCCCTGGGGTGTGTGGGGAGGAGATCCCGCGGTCCTACCATGGAGGCGGCCTCGTGGGCCTGATCAGTCTGCAGGAGGACGGCACACTGTTGTTCACACAAGTCCAGGTGGCCCTGGAGCAGGTACAGCCGCGCCAGTTCCAGCACTGCCTACAGGTGGACATAATGAAGCAGCCAGTAGCACCAGGGAGAGCAGGAGACGGTCCCTGATGGCTCTTTCTCCCACATCCCACCACTATCAGCTTCACGGTATACCTCAGATGCCCGATGCTACCTTGCCTCTCTTCTGGCGCAGCCATTCTAACACTGGTTCCTGGCTGCCCCTGCATGTGGGGCCCTGCCAAATGCACTTGTCCTCTAGCCTGTGCTTGCGTCCCTCCCCAGGAGGGTGTGTCCTGGGACAGGTGCCCCTTCTCTGAGCTCCCGTGATCCTCTGCACCCACACGCACAGTGTTAGAACCCCCGTGTCCTCTTCTGATCCCCCATGCCCGAGGGAAACCTGCAGACAAGGACCACATCTGCTCCCATGTCTTCAACATCCAGAGCAGAAACTGGCACGCCCTAGGTGTCTGTTAAGTGAGTGACTGCTCAGTGAGTGACTAGACCTCTTGCTGTGCTCTTTATTCTCTGCATGAATTTCAGCCACTGTCCCTCAGTCTCCACTTAGCTTGTTTCAAAGCTTGGCCTGGCTTTAGACCCGAACAGTTCTGGCAAACTCACCTTCATTAACCCCCACTCCAACTCCCAGGAGGGATACAGGATGTCAAATGATCTTGACCCTCAGCAGTATCTCCCCCACCCAACACACAGTGGGCCAACGCATGCCCACTGGCCTTGCTCCAAGGGCAGCAGTGGGTGAGGGCCCAGGAGCAGCTGGGGCAGGCCGGGGAGGGCTGATCTCCTTGCCCCTTAAAACCTGCCTTAGGGAAGAAACCTGCCTCTGCAGCTGCCGGGAGCTCAGCAAGCCCAGGGCCCTGTGCAAAGGCGCAGGGTCAGCCCCGCGGGCCACCCACCATGTTGTCTGAGGGTAAGTAGGAGAGTGCGTCCTTGTAAGACTGAGCCGCCTTGGTGTACTCCTTCTCTGCCACGTAGTACTCCCCAAACTGCATGAGGATGTTGGCTGCCAACTGCTTCTGGGAGGGAAGCATTTCCGGTTGCTCCAGTGGAACTCGCTTTAGTATCCGAGACTGCAGGTCCAAGGCCTTGGCAAATAAGTAGCCAGGATTAGAAACTCAGAGCCTGCTGTGCAGTTCGCAGAAGGTTCCAGCTTGTCTTTCAGAGCCAGCAATGTTACAAAGGGCACTGTAGGTGCCCTGGGCTAACCTGGGTTACTTTGGCCAGGCAAGGCCACTGGCCAAGTGTACCAGAGGGAAGCCGGCACCATCCCCAGGGGCAGGAGCTGAAGCAAAGACACCTGGACAAAACACTCTACTGTCACCACCTGCTCCCCTGCTCCCATCGCACGTGAGGGTCTGTCTATGACTGTTTCAGCTGCCGAGAGGCTTGAGTCAGAGCAAGCACATAGTAGGCGGCCAAGGCAGGCCAGCGCTGATGATGGCATTGGCTGGCCACCCATCCGCTGCCCTGCTGGGAGTCTGAGGCAGCCCTGCCTCACGCACGTTGCACAGAACAGTCAGGCCGTCCAAGGAAAGGCTGTTCAACGGTCAGGGTGCAGTACTCAGCTCCCCAAGTGCTGCACAGAGCCTGGAGTGCGCCAGGTGAGATGAAGTCATCTCAAGCCATCAGAGGGGCGCTCTCCTCTAACACCACAGAATACACCCAGGAGCAAGTGGGGAGGGGCACACCCCTGGGCAGAAAGAGCACAGAAGGTGTGACAGGATGGCCAAGGTCGGGCCAGGCCTGGATCTGACCTCAGCTCCATTCCTTGCTCCGGCAGACACCCCGTGACTTAAGATGGGGTCACATGCAGATAAACCCATGGTAAGCTGAAGACACTGAAAGTCAAAAAAGCACTTAAAATACCCAACCTGCTGAGCACGTTGCTTAGCAACAGCACGCAAGTGGTGGGGGCTATGTACCTGCGCTGGATGGCTGACTGACAACTGATAGCGCCACATGTTTCCAGTCCAGGAAAAGATCAAAACTCAAAATCTGAAGTACAGTTTCTACTGTGGGCATATCGTTTTCACAGTATCATAGTTATAAAATCATAAGTCAACCCAGGCGGCAGCGCAGGCCTGTAATCCAGCACTCTGCACAGCTGACACGGGGTGGACTAAATCCAAGCCCCACCTGGGCAAACACCAAAAGCAAAAGAAATTGTCCCCATTATTAACAAATGGGATCTTGTCAAATTAAAAAGTTTCTGCACAGCAAAAGAAACTGTCAACACTGTAAAAAGAGATCCAACAGACTGGGAAAAAATATTTACCACCAACACCTCAGATAGGAAGCTCATAACCAGAATATACAGGGAACTGAAGAAAAGTAAGCCAACCTAAATCAAGGACCCTATTGAAAAATGGGAAAAAGAAATGAAGAGACAATTCACTCATGAAGAAGTTCAAATGGCCAGTAAATACATGAAAAGATGTTCAACATCTCTAGCCATAAGGGAAATGCAAATCAAAACATCGCTAAGATACCATCTCACTCCAGAGAGAACGGCCTATATCAACAAGTCAAACGGCAATCAGTGCTGGAGAGGCTGTGGGGAGAAAGGAACCCTCCTGCACTGCTGGTGGGAATGTAAATTCGTACAACCGCTATGGAAAGCAGTATGAAGATTTCTCAAAAGATTGAAAATAAATATCCCCTTCAATCCAGTGACACCCCGCTTGGGAATATTACCAAAAGAGTTAAAAACAATTCATAAGAGATACATGTATACCCATGTTCATAGCAGCACAGCTGACAATAGCTAAAATGTGGAAGTCACCAAAATACCCACCGACAGACCAATGGATACACAAACTGTGGTATTTATACACAATGGAATACTATGCATTTATAAAGTCTGACAGCTTAGAGGCTTTTGTAAGCAAATGGCGGAAACTTAAGAACATCATGTTTAGTGAAGTGAGTCACAAGGTGAAATATCGAATGGTTTCTCTCATATGAGAAACCCAGATCCCAGATCACAATTATCTCACAGAACTTACAGTGAAAAATAAAGGAAACGGGGTGGGTTGTGGGAGTGGGTAAGGGGTGGACTGAAAGGAAAGTGGGGAAGGTCTTGTTACCTTGACTAGATATGTATGTGCACAGAATGCCCCAAATCGATGTAAACCTTAAGTTTTGCACTTATACATATCAATAAAATGGGGGGGGGGGAAGCCTGTTCCAAATTAAAAAGTGAGCTAGTGGGCTGGAGGAGTAGCACAGCGGTGGTTAAAGCCCTTGCCTAGCAAGCACAAGGCCCTGAGTTCATTCCCCAGGGCCATATAAGATGGGCATGGTGGCCCACGCCTGTAATCCCAGCACTAGGGAGGCTGAGACAGGAGGATGACCTTCAGTTTTAGGCCAGCCTGGACTACATAGTGAGTTTAGGACCAACTTGGACTACAGAGCGAGGCATTGTCTCAAAAATAAATAAATAAAAAATTGGCTAGGAGGCTGGAGGAATGGCACAGAGGTTAAAGCACTTGCCTTGCAAGCACAAGGCCCCAAGATCAATTCCCAGCACCATATAAACTGAGTATAGTGGCACATGCCTCTAATCCTAGCAAAAAGAAGGCGGAGGCAGGAGGATTGTCATGAGTCCAAGGCTAGCCTGGGCCTTTGGGAGCAGCCTGGGCTAGAGGAGAGCCTGTCTCAAAAAAATAAAATAGGGCTAGGGAATCTAACATAGTGCAAGAGCCCTGGGTTCCCAGTACTACATAAATTATAAATAAATTACATAAAATCATCAGTCAAGTCATGCATGGACATGTGCCAACTGAGCATCTGAAGGTAGGAGTAGCCAGGTAGGTAAGCCCACAGGACCGGGTTACTCCAAGGGTGACTCTAGCCAGCGACCCTTCTCATGCTCTGTGGCAGAACCACGGACTGGCTTTGGGCTTACATTTTAACTTCCGTGAGCCTCATTTGTTAGACAGGAACGTCACAGTGCTCATCCCAAAGGGCCACTGAAAATTAAAGAAAAGCCTAGAGGCTGGAGTAGTAGGACAGCAAGTTTGAGCCCAGCTTGGGCAATTTAGCAATTTAGCAAAATCCTATCTCAAAATTGAAACTTAAATTAAAAAAAAAGAAAGAAAGAGGAGAGAGCCTAGTACAGAGCCTGGCTTGGCTCTCTCAATGCGTGGGAGCTACTGTCGTTGTCATGACTACAGTGATGCTCAGCTCTGAGGACGAGGCCACTGTCCTCCTTCCTGCCTTCCCCAGCCCCGCACCCTCTGCGCACGTCCAGTGAGGAGCAAGCACACCACAGTGGAAAGCCCGGGAAGGATGGGAAGGTGCAGTCACGGAGTAACCGAGTCTTCCGTGGAGGAAGATTTCTGCGGCCTCTCAGACCTGCAGCCTCCATCAGCAGACAGCAGGCGAAGAGCTGCGTCTACCTATCAATTACCTGGTTCAAAGTTTCCAGGACATCTTCTTTTTTATGGCTCTTGTAAACCTTGGCCAGCAAAAGCAAGCACTTCACGCCGTTCATCATGGAGGGGATGTCCTTGACTGCCACAAGGAAACTCCAATCAGTGTTGCCTGGCCCAGGAGGGGGCAGGGCTGGGCTCAGGACCCCAGCCCCATAGGAAGGGACCTGTTGGGTGGAGTGCCCCCGGGGTTCAGAGTGCGGCTCACCAAGGTCGTGCTCCAGCGCCTGCTTCAGGACCTTTTCTGCTTTGGAGAACTTCTTCAGCTTCAGGAGCAGCTCAGCCTGCTCACAGCACAGGGAGTCCTGCCTGCTCATCTTCTGAGAGGCCTCGTAATAATTAATTGCCTTCATGCAAACAGGGAACGTGGGCCTTGCCTCTGGCTCTGCGCTCATGGGCCTGCCACTGTATTACCTTTGGTGCTCCCACCCCTGTGCTCCCGTCCAGCCCTGAGACCAAGATGAGAATGTCATCCCAGCTGGTCCAGGGCTTGGGCTTCAGCTTGAGCGGATGGATAGAGGAGGGGAGGTATGAGTACTTGGCAGGGAGCTGGTTGCAACTCACCCGCTTGCCTTCTGCCCAGACCCCCACAGTGCCAGGCTGGCCTACCTTGGTGTACTGGTGGGTCTTCAGGTAAGCTTGCCCGATCCTGCTGACCAGGGCGGCGGCATACGAGTCCTTTTTTTGGGCCTCACTGTATACTTCTAGGGCCTTTTCGGGCTAGGGGGACAGTACTCAGCAGTTGTTCCCTTCTCTCCCATGGAGAAGTGAGACTGGGGGGCTACTTTTTAAGGGTGGGAGCCCCTCACTCACCTCCTGAATGTGCATGAAGGCGTCACCCAGCAGCAGGCTGGTGTGGGGGCCCGGCAGATGTTCACAGAGCTCTCTGCAGGAGGAAGGAAGCTTGGCTCAGGCCTGTGCGACCCTCATGGCTGAGTCATTTCCTTCTCTTCTCTCCCATTGGTCATGGCTGATGCCCACCCACTCACTCCTCATTATCCAGCAGTCACCTGGGCCCACTGTGCGGGAGCCACTGCACAAGCTCCCAGATCCTCCTTGTGGGGCGCTACACCACTGAGAAACATCCCCGACTCCACACTGCTCTTTCCTTCAGGCTGCTTTTTCGTGTGTGTGTGTGTGTGTGTGTGTGTGTGTGTGTGTGTGTGCGCGCGCGCGCGCATGCGTGTGTGTGTGTGTGTGTGTGTGTGTGTGCGCGCGTGCGCGCACGCACTGCTAGGAATCAAGCCCAGGGTCTTCACACTGGACTACATTTCTCAGTCCATTTTTATCTTTGATTTTGAGGCAGGGTCTTGTTAAATCACTTACTTGGCCAGGATAGGCCTGAGTTTGCAATTCTCCTGCCTTAGCCTCCCAGAGTCCTGGCTTTGTCACTGGGCCCGGCATACACTGATCTTTCATTCTTTCATTCTTTTTTTTTTTTTTTTGAGACAGAGTCTTGCTCAGTAGCCCAGGCTGGTCCTGAACTCACTATGTAGTCCAGGCTGCCTCAACTCATGGCAATCTTCCTGCCTCAGTCTCCTGAGTGCTGGGATTACAGGCCTGCACTACCCACCTGGTTTACACACTGATCTTTCTAAATCTCCCATCTGGCCAGGCCACCCAGCTGCTGCTAGAAAGCCTCCCTGCTGGCCCAGCAGCCCCACCTCACCCAAGGTTCATCGGGGGTTTTCCTGATGAGCGAGACTGGGAAGATGCCCTCAAGGTCTCAGCAGCAAGTCATACAGAGACAGTAACTTGGGGCTCTCCATCCTCAACTACCTGACCTGGACATTCTTCAAGGATGGGCAGACCAGGGACCAGGGCAGGCCTGCACCCCATAGCTCCTTCAGCCTCTTCCCTGGGAACCACGCCCAAGTCTCCTACCAGAACATGAGTCATACCAAGGGTGGAGGGGAGGGACAGCAGAACCAGGCTAAGGGCCGATTCAGTGCTGTGTCCTCAAAACTCACCCATGGGTGCACTCGCCGACCTGTGGGAAATGCCTTCCCTTGGTCAGCTGCACTCTGAGGACAGTCTCATGGAAACGCAACCTGCATGGAAGCCCCCTGAGATCCCACGGGAGAAGACACCATCCTGGGCTGCGGTTGGGCTTACCGGTAGCAACCGATGTAGAGGCGGGGGTCCCTGCGGATGTGCAGGTAGATGCTAGCCATCTTCTCTCTGGCTTCCATGTAGCAGGGCTGCTTGGGTGTGATGTCCCTCAGCATGCCCAGTGCCATGTCCACGTTGCCATTGCTCAGGGCCAGGTCCACATTGGCGATGGTGATGCGCATCTCCTCCGGTGTGCCACTGAACTCATTGATGGTGTCCTGCATGACCTTGGTGGCTTCATGCTAAACAGGGACATGAACCAGGCCCTCCATCTGGAGCCGTCCACCACAGGTGGTCTGACAATACTTAAAACCTCTTCTGGGCCAGGGCCTGGTGGTGCAGGCCTGTAATCCCAGCACTTTGGAAGGCTGAGGCAGGAGGATTATAAGTTTGAGCCCGTCTTGGGCAACTTAGCAAGACCCTGTTTCAAAATCAAGTCAAAAAATGGGCTGGGGATAAAGCTCGATTCTCAGTACTGTAACAAGCCCCTCCACGCCCACTTCTCATGGGACATGCAAAGCAATCCCCTCCCCTCCTGCCTGGGAGAGGAGCAAAGCAGGGAGGCAGAGCAGGCCTCAGCCAGGAGCTGCCCTGCTACTTCGGAGACGGGGACAAGGTGGTCCCCATGGCCCACACAGAAGCTGTGGAGGCAGGAAGGAGAAAGACCTCTTGAGAACTGTGGCTAGTGTTTCTGGTGATGGGGTAGGCTGGGGGAGAGGGGGGTGCGGTGTGAGTTCAGGGGTACAGGCCTTCCAACTGTAAGAACTGCTCCTTCAAGTTGGTGGCCAAACTGCTTGCCTAGCATGCAGGAGGACCTAGGTTCAACTCCCAGTACCACATTAAAAAAAAATTAGCTGGAGTTGTAGCACACATTTGTAATCCCAGCACTCTGGACGTTGAGGCAGGAGGAGTTTGAGGCCAGCCTGGACTACAGAGTGAGACCCTGTCTCAGGAAAAAAAAAAAAAAAAAAATCTGCCTGTTTTACCATCCCTCAAAAATTGCTGGCAATTTCCGGGCATGAGAGAAATGCAGCGCACTGGGTGAGCTCCTGCCTTTTTACCAACGATATTATATACTAATGCTCTTGCAATTGGCACATAAAGGCCATCTCGGTGCACTCAGGGGCTCTGCCCATCTTCCGGTCTTTTTTTTTTTTTTTTGCCTTGACTTTGACTTTACAGAAAATGCAGCCCCAGCTCCTCAGTTTTATTCTGAGTCCTTTGGTGTTTGAAGTAGGCTCCATGGCTTGCTTGTTGAAACCACTGTGAATTTTTTTTTTTTAATTTAATAGGTACATTTATTTCACTTCATTGTCATATGTTCATTCCTGGGCTTTTGGTCAACTTGTTTTGTTTTCACTGTTCTATGCTTAGACAGGGGGTTTTCCTTTCTTCTTGTCCTAACTCTTGATTAATTTGACAGAAATTGTCTTTTTTTAGTTTTATGTTTGGTCACATATCATGAAATATATATATATATATATATTTTTGGGGGGGGGGTTAGACAAGGTTTTGTTCTGTACTCCAGGCTGGTCCTGAACCCAGGCTGTCCTCAAACTCACAGCAATCCTCCTGCCTCAGCCTCCTGAGTGCTTGGATTACAGGCATGTTCCACCATGGTTGGCTTATGTGGTGCTGGGGAATTGAACTCAGGGCCTTGTGCTTGCTAAGGAAGCATTCTAACTGCTGTGTTATTCCTCCAGCCCCTACCATAAAATATTTTGAGTACTTCCTTCTAAAGAGGTGCAGGGCTCTGGCAAGCTGAGGCAATAGGGTCACAAATTTGACACTGCCTGGGCAACTTTTTCCTTAAAACATGTATTTATGTATTTATTTATATTACTAGGATTGAAGCCAGGCCTTCTCACTGAGCTACATTCTCAGCCCATATTTTTAGTTTTTTTTTTCCCTTTTTGATTTTGAGACAGGGTTTTACAAAAGCACTAAGTTACCCCGCTTTGAAAATAACAATAAAGGGACTGGAGAAATAGCTTAATGGTTAAAGCAAACAAACACTAATACCTGAGTTGGATTTCCCAGCACCACATAAGTTGGATGTGGGGGTACATGCATATAATCCCAGCACCTGAGAGGCTGAGGCAGGAGGATTGCTGTGAGGCCAGATTGGGCTACATAGTGAGTTCAGAATGAGCCTGGACTACAGAGTGAGACCCTGTCTCAAAAAAAAGAAAAAAAGAAAAAAAGAAAAAAAGAAAAAAAGAAAAAAAAAAGAAAAAGAAAAAAGGGGCTGGGGATATAGCTCAGTAGGAAGGCCCTGAGCTCAATGCCCAGAAGTGAATAGATAGATAGAAGAAAACCTAACCTAACTTTACTTACATTTACTCCCTGCCTTCCTCCCCAGCCCTCTCTTCTCCTGAACTTTTGAATAGATTTTACTTTAAGAAATTAACAATTACATGAGTTTAGAGTCAAAATTACCAATCATTGAGATGCAATTAGATTTCTTTAGATTCTATGTGTAATAGGATTTTATTTATTTTATTTTTGAGACAGGATCTCATTCTGTAGTCCAGGCTGACCCTGAGCTCTCCTAGCCTAGGCTGGCCTCAAACACATGGCAATCCTCCTGCCTGAGCTTCCTGAGTGCTGGGATTATTGGTGTGCACCACCATGCCCAGTTTTATATGGTTCTGGGGAAGGGAACCCATAGCCTTGTGCTTGACAGGCAAGCGCTTTAACTGCAATGCTGTTCCTCTAGCTGCCTAACACTGTTAATTCTTGAGTTATTTCAAATATTATTGTCATTTGTTGCTTTTATATATGAAAGATAATCCTGAGAGACCTCCCTCACACATTTTTAATGTCCTATTGTCTTCTGGACAACATGAGCCAGTGAAGTCAGAGGCCAGGGAGGCCGAAGCAGCAAGGAGAGTGCAGCCCCTGCAGAGCCTGCTCCCTGGCTAGCTGGGAACACCAAAGCCTTCCTGTCTCGGTGGGCCCACGCAGACCTTCCAAAGCCTTGGGGCTACCTATGTAGTCAAGCAGGTTTTACACCACAGACCTTTAAGGAGACAGTTTGTGATGGTGGCTGGCACTTGCTCTTTGCGCCAAGCCCAATCTGCACAGCCACTGGTGGTGGTCCTGATGGGCCTGTGGGCTCTGCCTTCCTGAGATCCTCACAGGGACAGTGAGGCAGGAGAGGCCAGATCTTGGAGGACCCAGCTTCTGGGCTTAGCCTGAGGACAAGGGGGCCCTTAAAGTCTTTCAGGCAAGTAAGAAACATGAACCATTTGAGTGAGAGCTCAAATAATAGTATTAGTAAACATTAGGCACAATCTAAGAGCCAGGTTCCTAGGCCAATTTGCCCCAGTTCCAACGGATAGGTATGGGGCACTTCTTTTTTCTTTTCTTTAGAAAGTTTTTCTTCTTCAGTATTGATTATCCAACCCAAGGCTTTAACACTGAGCTACAATCCCACCCCCCCTTTTAAGTTTTAAGATAGGTCTCATTAAGTCGCTATGTGGCCCAGCATGGGCTTGAACCTGCAGTGCTTCTGCTTCGTCCCCCAGAGTGCCAGGATTACAGGCCTGTGCCACAGAGCTCCCCTGCATGGCATTTCTTACCAGTTCCCCATTCAGCCGGAGGTTATCTACCAATTCCAGTAAGATGGACACCCGCTCACTGGGCTGCACTGTGGGCCCTCGGAGCTTCTTGCCTTCTGCCTTCAGAGTTGGCAATCTCATGATCATTTTCAGTGTCTTTATGGCCTCTGGGTAGTTTCCAGACTTGCTGAGAGCCCTGGCCTTGATGAAGTGGTAGAGGGGGTGGTCTCGGACCTGAGAGAACAGCAATTACTGGAGAGCGAGCCCAGGGAACCTGGGAGCATGCCTGTGGGCAGCAGAGGGCCTCAGGGGCACAGGGAGCCCCTGGGATGTCCCCATGTTGGAGGCTGGAGTGTCACCTCCTGGGATCTGAGATGCTGGGTGGGCAGGGAGGGTCCCCACCTGGAAGTTGTGGCTGACACCCAACTCTAAGCAGTGGGAGCACATGGCGAAGTTGCCCTGAGCCAGGCAAATCTGGGCCATGAGGAGGTGGTTGTCCACGGAGGTGGGGTCCAGCTCCAGGCAGCGCTGCACCATGCTCTGGGCAGTCTCCAACTCTCCTGGGGATGAGAGACAGTCCTCTTCATATGGCATCGTCAGGCACTCCTGAGGCCCAGGAGGTGGAGGCCGAATGGATTTTCTAAGCACCACTGCTCAGAAATACCCACACAGGCCATGTCTCCTGTCCTGCTGAGCTTTTCTCGGCAGTCCCTTCCTAAAATTAAAGCTATGAGCTTTGCCTCAATCCAGAAAAAAGCCAAGATGCTCAACTCTCAGCGTGGCACCTGCCTTATCTCTGCAACCCCAGGGAGGGGCAAAGTCACTTTACTGCTGCTCTGCTGGAGGCGTCAGGGAACACGTGAGGTCTCAATTCCCACATCTAAGCGCGGAACAAGACTGAATAAAAACAGAACTACAGTAGTCACAACTCACGAACACCTGCCTCATGTTCAACACAGGCAGAGCACTTTAGAAAGTCTGATTTAACATCTGCACAGCCCTGAGAGTTGGTATTGTGTCCTTGTCTTTTTTTTTTTTTTTTTTTTTTTTTGAGTGGGGCAAGGTCTCTTTGTGGTCCAGACTGGTCCTGAACTATGAAGCCCAGGCTGGACTTGATCTCATGGCACTCCTCCTGCCTCAGCTCCCAAGTGGTGGAATTACACCTGTGTACCACCATGCTCAGTGTATGTGCTGCTGGAGAGTTGAACCCAGAGACTTGCACTTGCCAGAAAAGTGCTCTAACCCATGCTACTCCTCCAGCCCTCATCCTTGTCTGTCATTTTTATTTTACTATTATTCTTTTTTACCAGGATTGGGGTTGAACCAGGGCCTTCTGGCTTAGCGTGTTAGGTAGGCACTTAATTCCATCTCCGGCCCTGATCCTTCATGGGGGGAAGGGTCCCTGGGCTCCAGAGATATCAGCCCCTCAGTTCGAAGTGACAAAATCTGTATGCAAATCCAAGCCCACTGGGCTTCTGAGCTGGATCCTGAGGGGCTGAGATCTGCAGCCAGGGGCAGGGTGCAGTGTGTGGGCAAGCAGCCTCCTCCCTCTGCTGCACAGCCCTCAATACGCCTGCCTGGATCCCAAACTCCCTGCTCCTTCCCTATGGGTTCTGGAAACGTGAAGACATCATCATGGCAACCGAAGCACTTAGGGACTGTGTTTGGCAGCTGCTGCACTCGTGAGGAGTCCTCCTTCCCTGGCCATGAGCCCCAGGAGACCTGATGGAGGTCATAACTGGCACCAAGGTAGACACAGAGGGGACTGAGGATGAAGCTCACACATGTGGAGTCAGAGGTGTCCAGGGTAGCAGAGATAGGTCTGCTGTTCAGGATGATGGACAGGGTGAAAGGCCAGCAGGGGAGCACTGCAGGGAGGCAGTGTGCAGCAGGATGACGAACACCCAGCACCCAGGCAGTGCCCTCCTTCATGCCTTTTCAGCACCTGCCCTAGAGCTGGCACCGTGCAGCACTGGGCCTCAGAGGCTCTGAGAGCCCCAGAGTCGGGCCTCGCTTCTCACAAGGCCTTCCCAGACATGTCTATTCTCTCCTGGCACTGGGAATTGAATCTTAGGCCTTTGCACTGAGCTAAATCTGCAGTCCTTTTTTATTTTTCTAAGTTGCTAAATTAGTCAGGCTGGGCTTCAATTCATGATCTGCCTGCCTCAGCCTCCGTTACTGCTAGGATTACAGACACGTACCATCATGCTTAGCCTCCGACAATGCTCTTGAAATCTACTACCTCCACCTGGCTCCCATAGTCCTTCCTGCTTCAGGTCCTCCCATAGCATCACCTGCCTGTACTCTAGAAAATAGTACCAGGTGTGGTGTTATTTTGCTATTCCATAAGGAGGGTGGGAGGGAGGGAGGGAGTGCGTGAGAGAGGGAGGGAGGGACATAGAGAGAGAGAGAGAGAGAGAGAGAGAGAGAGAGAGAGAGAGAGAGAGAGAGAGAGAGAGAGAGATCCTGAGGATAAAATCCAGGGTGTTCACACTGAGCTACATTCTCAGCCCACTTCTTTTATTTATTTATTTATTTATTTTTGAGATAGGGTCTTGCTCTGTAGCCCACACTGGTCCTGAACTCACTGGCACAGCCCAGGCTGGCCTTGGACTCAGGAAAATTAGCCTGCCTCAGCCTCCCAAATTCTGGGATTACAGGCATGAGCCACCATGCCCAGCTTTGTGTGGTGCTGGGGAATCGAACTCAGGGCCTTATAATTGCAAGACAAGTGCTTTAACCACTGTGCCATTCCTCCAGCCCCACACTTTTTTTTTTTTTTTTTTTTTTTTTTTGAGACAGGGTCTTGCTCTATAGTCTGGGCTGGTGAATTCACGCCCAGGCTGGTCTAACTCACAGCAATCCTCCTGCCTTAGCCTCGGAGTGCTGGGATTAGAGACATTCACAACCATGCCTGGTGTATGCGCTGCTAGTGAATTGAACTCCGGGCCTTACGCTTGCTAGATAAGCACTTTATCTGCTGTGCTATTCCTCCAGCCTTACCCCCCTTTTTTTTTGTTCCCTATTTTCAATACTGCTATGCCTCAGAAGTTCAATGACTGTTACCTACACAGATTAAGTAAGTAATCTGCAAGAGACCTGGATGTGAGTCTCCCCCACTGGGCTGGAGATCAGAAATTGCACCAAGGACTGGAAGACATGGGCACTGTGGCCCTGGAGCATATGTGCATGCAGGTACAGGGGCCTGTGGATGCCAGGGGTCTAGACAGGCGGGCAGACGAGACCCACCTGAGAGATACTTGACCTGAGCCATCATGTACAGCGGGTCCAGCATCGCAGGTGCTGCTTTCACTACTGGACCCAACAACAGAGCAACTTGTTTGAGGAGCGGGGACATGATGTGGCCTGGTGCCTGGGGCTGTGGGAACACGAGAGGCTGGCTGGGTGGCTGGTGCCATCCTGAGAGAGACGCCTCCTGCAGCTCTCCAAGGACGTTCCTTTGTCCCACGCTTCTGTGTACTTACTGTCCCCTCTGCGCCATGGAGTGCTGAAGCACAAGCTGCAGAGAGGGGACTGCATTCTGTGACCTGTGGTCTCCAGGACTGGAAGGGTGCCTGGCCCACGGCAATGCACTCAGTCAGTACGTATGTATGCAAGCACGCGCACACCCCCACCCCCCCCCACCCCCACACATCGTGGTACTGGAGACTGAGCCTGGGTTCTTCACATCAAGCTACATCCCCAGTACCATCCCACAGCTCCCCCTCCTTTTTTGATTTTTGAGATAGGTTTATGCTAAGTTGTCCAAGTTAGGCTCAAACTTGGATACCTCCTGCCTCAGCTTCTCAGAGTGCTTGGATTCCCGGCCTGCACCACTAGGCCCAGCTTCAATCAGTGTTTACTGACCTCCCTGACTCCTCAAAGGACACTGGGGGCAAGATTCACACTTGTAAAAATGTGATCCTTGCCCACAAGGAATCCTGAGTGACAGGGAGAACAGGCCAAGCAAGTGGAGACAGGTCAGTCCCTAGAAGGCTTCTGGAAGAGGGAGCAAGTCCCTGTTAGAGTGCAGGCACATAATGGCCAGGCCCTGCTCCTCCACGAGTAGTCCTTGACCTGGCCGTCTCAGCAGTGCCCAGGGCCTTGGCTTGAGACATAGGGTTCTAGGCCTCACCAGTGATGTCAGGATCTACATCAGGAAAACCCCCCAGGTGATCTGCGTGCTGCACATTCAAATATGAAAAGGTTCCCTGACCAGCATGGTGACACAGACAGGTAAGGTCCCTGTGTCTGGCCTTCAGGTGGGCACCATCCATATTTGCACTCCAGACCCCCACCATGAAAAGGGGCCTTGCATTAACCTGTTTGGGGCAGAACTGCAAATATTCTTTGGCAATGCCGACCAGGAAGAGGGGGTCCAGCTTTTCGAAGTACTCGGGGCCCAGAGGCAGGCCCTGCATGCTGGAGAAGTGCAGCTCCACCGCCTCCCTCAGGAGTGCTGTGACTTCCTGCTCCCCCTTGCACTTCCTGGAAGCCAGAAGCGCTTGGAGGTAAATCAGCACCTGCAGGAGAGAGGCCTGACTGAGGCCAATGCCAGCCTGGGCAGGACTGGTAGGACCCAGGTTGTGGAAATGGGGGGCGGGTGCTGGAGGACAGTGAGAGACAGGACCTGGAGCGCTGCGGGCTCCGCCGGGGGCTCCCAGGAGTGCTGACCTCAGACTTCCCAAGGGACTGCTGCACCTCCTTCAGGAATTCCAGCTGGTGCGCAGCCTCCTCCAGCTCACCTTTCAAGATGTGGCACCAGATAGTCCCTGTTAATGGACGGACAGGGATGAGCAGCCTGCACAGGAGCAGAGCCAGGAGTTACTCGCATGGTGAGATGGGACAGGATGGGGTCCAGCACCAGGGATCATTCCCATCACCTTCCCAAACTGCACGGAAATCATTCTCATGGGAAAGAGCTGCAATCATAAGGCAATATAGGAAAAATATCCCTAGCTCACACCATAACTACCTCTCCAGTGATACCCACTCTAAACAATTTAGGTTATATTCCTTCGAATATTGATCTAAATACTTTATTATTCTTAATTTATATATTTTTTGAGGCAGGGTCTCACTCTGTAGTCCAGGCTGGTCCTGAACTGATTATGTAGTCCAGGTTGACCTCAAACACACAGCAATCCTCCTGCCTCAGCCTCCCGACTACTGGATTATAGGTGTGCACCAACACACCCAACTTCTGTGCTGGGGAATCCAACTCAGGGCCTTTTGCTTTTCAGGCAAGTGCTATAACTGCTGTGCTGTTCCTCCAGCCCCATGGTCTAAGTACTTATGTCTTGAGTACTCACACACACAGCTCAAACATATGATCTTACAGGCTTAGGGTGTGGCAAAGTAGCAGAGTGTGAGTCTAGTAGATGTGAGGGCCTGCATGGCCACACCATAAACAATACATATATATTTTTATGTACATATGTGAGCATACCAATGGAAATTAAAAAGCAAAGGAAATCTAATTACAAATGTCAGGTCAAGGAAGGGGCATGGCAAAAGCAAAGTTCGACCAATAGCAAGAGAATCTGAAGTCTGCGGCCCCCTTGAGTCTGCATCTGGCTAGCAAGTGCAGGCACAGGGCCTGAGGCACTGGCGGGACCGGGGCAGGCTTAGGGCTAAGTGTGAGGCTGCGCCTGAGGGATGAGGTCCAACAGGTGAGGTAAGGTATAAGGCACAAGGTATTTGGGATAGAGGCTGGCTGATGACAGGTGAACAGAGCTTTCATGCAGTGTGAGTGGGTTAGCCAGCTGAGGCTGGAGGTGGGGCTGTTTAACTGCATATGAATCAGGGGTCTGGTGGCAGAGAACAAAGGGAAGGTACCTGAAAGACCTGGGAAACAGGCAGGTGGGGTTCCTGTTGGGGTTCAGGGTGATCATCATCAGCTGGCCCACTGCTGAGGCCAGCAGAACTGCTATGTCAGGGCTGGAGAAATGAGGGCAACTGGAGCCAAGGCCGGCCACAGAGAGTCCCGCTTTGCGTAGGGACAGTTGAGAGTTCAGCGCAGGAGCCATGGCACAGGAACTCCACAACATCCATGCTGTCCTATGGCTTTTTCCACCTAACCAATGCTAAATACACTTTTTTTTTTTTTTTTTTGAGACAGGGTCTTGCTGTGCAGTCCAGGCTGGTCTAGAACTTACTATGAGTTAGTCCAGACTCATGGCAATCTTTTGCTTCAGCTTCCCAAGTGCTGAGATCACAGGTGTGTGCTATCACACCTGGCTAATGTGGTGCTGGAAATAGAACTCAGGGTATTGGCTTGCTAGGCAGGTGCTCTAACACTATGCTTCTCATCTAGCTCTAAACATACTTTCTTACTATTTCATACAAATCGACCTCATTTTCTCTCTCTCTGTTTTTCTCAGTGCTGGAGATTGAATCTAAGGCCTTCCTTTCCACTGAGTGACATTCGAAGCCCTTTTGCACTTTTTTTTTTTTTTTTTGAAACAGACTCTTGCTAAGTTGCTAAATTTCCCAACCTGAGCTTGAACTCAAACTCACAATTCTGCCTCCAACTCCCAGAGTTTTTGGGATTTTAGGCCTGTATCACAGGCCTGGCTCATACTCTTTTTTTCTTTCTTCTTTCTCTCTCCTTCCTTCCTTTTTTTTTTTTTTTTTTTTGAGACAGGGTCTTATTCCGTAGCCCAGACTGGTCCTGGACTCGCTATGAGGCCCAGGATGGCCCTGAACTCAGGGCAATCCTCCTGCCTCAGTCTCCTGAGTGCTGGGATTACAGGCATGCACCACCACACTCAGCTTATGTGGTGCTGGGGAATCGAACACACGGCCTTGAGCTTGCTAGGGAAGCATCTTCCCTGAGCCACAACCCCAGCTCCTCCAGCAACTATTCTTGTTTTCCATACCTTTTTCTGAGCAGCAAATTCTTTACTTACAGAAACAACAGCCTCTGCAAACACTGAAGGTACTTTGGAGGAAGTCATTTTTGTCCTGGGACTTCCTGTTGCTGCATAGGCTGCTGGATGTATAAACTCAGACTAGACTGCTGCATATTAGCAGCAGGGCAGATTTTCTGAATTGCTAAAATCACTGATTTTCTTATATAGGCCAGAGAAGATGATCACTCTAGGACCATAAGTGGACAGGCTTTTGACCTTCCCTGGCTGACCATAAAAGGTCTCCCTTGAAAGAGGAAATGAGGAAAGGCTGGTGGAGAGACATGGCAGGGGATTTAGGGGATTTCTGCCTATTTGACATGCTGCCAAGGCCTTTGTCCTCATGGCCCTGCCGCTGGTGGGAAGTCACCCGGGCTGGGCTCTTCTCCCTCAGCCCTGTGTCCAGTGAGAGCCTCCCTGAGCCTAGTTGCTGGTCTAGGAGCAGCGCCAACAGCTCTGCCATTACCTTGGTAACTGTCCTATGGACCCATGCTTTTGGAGCTTCTGGCTTGGCATGGTTTTTGGTACTGAGGACTGAGCCCGAGGCCTTCAGACTGAGCTATATTCCTGGCCTGTTTTTCAGCTTTGATTTAGAGATAGTCACAGTAAGTTGCCAGTTTCCCAGGCTGTGTTCAAACTTGCAGTCTTCCTCCCTCAGCTGCCCAGAGCACTGGGATTGCAGGCCTGGCCTAAGCTTGTGTTTGCTTATTTTTCCTGGAGCTCTTTGGAGAAAGCTAGCCTACTCATTTCTTTAGCTGGCCCATTTCTGCCTATGTTGGCTTACAAGTTTGCAGACCTGCTTGGCATTTCCACGGGTTTGGTGCCATTTATCTTTTTTTTGGTGGGGGAAAGGGGAAATAGGCATTTATTTCTTTGACTGGTTGTTGGATGGTGGGTGACCTTCCATAGGGCCATCTTGGGTTGACACTATTTACCTTGCATTTCTACAAATGTGAAGTTTTTCAAATTTCTAGTCCACTGAAGGCAACTTTCCTTGACTCCAGGGCTGCCATAACCTCCTTATCTTTTTTTTTTTTTTTTTGGAACTAGGGACTGAACCCAGGGCCAGGCCAAGTGCTGTGCCACTGAGCTACGTTCTCGGCCATAGTCACCTCATCTTTAGCAATGTTCTTCGTATTTTCATAGAACTTGAAGAAGGAGGGGTGGCACAGTTCTGAGGGGCTGGTGTCATACTGAGCTAGTGGATGAGAGGTCCAGTGTTTAGAGAGAGGGACCTTCCCCAAATACACAGCTCCTCGGAGCCAGGCCAAGGTCAAGCTGCTGCAAGCACTGGGCCACGTAGGTTTCTCAAACCAAATTAAACACTTCTGGTTCAGACTTCATAGACACCATGGAGCTGGGTTTCTAAAAAACATGGTAAGTGAAAATAGGCTCTGGTAAAATCCTCTGACATTTATACAAAGGACAAAGACATGAGGACAGACAGGGAAGGGAGACTCTTTAAACTCCTCTCTCTGGTGGCCTCTTGGTTTGGGGGCTACAGAAGGTGGGTCTACAGGATGAGGATAGAGGCTCATGTGCAGGAGCTGAGAAAGATGGGCTCTAACGCCAGCCTCTGGGTTCTGAGGAGAGACAAGGCCCCTGAGGTTCCAGGGCAGGGATAGCAGGGTGTGGGCAGTGGGTCTGACATGAACACAGTGGCTTCCATCACTTTTCTGAGCACCCCTGCAGTTCTTACATTGACACAGGTGCACAGGAAGGCAGCCTCTGAATGTTACCCATCCACCCCAAGCACTCTGGGGAGAAGGTCTCCTAGTAATTCTTCTGGACCCGTGACAGATGCCTGCTTGGCATCCTATCCCGCCCACCACGCACAGACCTGTGGAGGCAGCCATACTGTTATCTCCCAGTTTCGTGGCCCGTGAGTACCACAGAGAAGCTTCCTTTTCTTGACTGTGCAGGAGGAGGAGGTAGCCCAGCTCTGTGGCCACGCGGGCGCAGGAGGACGTGGCCAGGAAGATGCGCTCCATGAAGCTGCTGACTAGCTGCAGGATGGCCTGGCGCCGCCCACACTGTGAGGGATCAGCATGTGGGAACAGGGCAGGTGTCTGGCCAGCCTGAGTAAAGCCACATCAGAAATAGGGACAGGGACACAGGGTAGGCCCACAGAAAGAATCTGGGTGCTGCACCAGGGCTGAGTGGCTCTGCAGAGCCGTTGAGATGCCACCTTCTCCCCTCAGGGGGGTGACACCACTGTATAACTGCTTTGGGCCCCCTCTCCCTGTTTTTCACAGCATCTGTGAGGGACACTTGGGCCAAGGATTCAGCACCACATCAGTTCTCAGGCAGAGGTGGGCAGGGAGACTGGGGTCTGGGCCACCAGCCCAATGGATGAGGGGCAAGGTGCCCAGTGAGTCAGGGAAGCCCGGATCTCCTCTAGAGCAGGCAGAGAGCAAGGGGCAACCCACCTGGGACCCTCTCTGGACAGTTAGCAGGAGCTTTCACCTCTGTCTTTTGTTTCTAAATAAAGACCTGTTCTACTTAAGGGGGAAAGGGGAGAAAACACAGAGCAGGAACAGCCTTCTTACCAGCCTGCTAACCACGAGAATCTTTCTAAGATGGAGGCTTGGATTTTGGGGCTCTCTCATCTCTAGCGCCTTAATCAGGTCTCTAACACGATCAGCAGCCTGTAGGAAAGAAACCGAAAACGCTGAAGGTAACACGAAAGTCCAGAGCTGGGCCGTGGAGGGCTGACGCCTCATTTGGTGGCCCTGGGGACGCAACCCAGGGCCTTCGCACTGGGCTGCATTTCTAGCCTCTTTTTATTTCATATTTTGAGACAGGGCATTGCTATGTTGCCCAGGCTGGGATCAAGTGTGCAATCCTCTTTCCTCAGCCTTCCAGAGTGCTGGGATTATACTTGTGTGCCACTGGGCTCAGCTCAGCCCTGTTGTTTTTTTGTTTTATGTTTTTTTTTTTTGTTTGTTTGTTTGTTTTTGTTTTTGAGACAGGGTCTCAATAAATACCTAAGGTGCCCTGCCTGGGCTTCAACTTAATCTTCCTGCCTTAGCCTCCCAAAGTTCTGGGGTTACAGGCTTGTGCCACTAGACCCTCTTACCTGGATTAAAAAATATCCATGCTCCACCCTGTGCCATCCCCAGAGATTCAGATTTAATTGGACTGGAGTAGCCCAGGCACCAGAATGATTTTAAAGCCCCGTAAGCAGAGCGTCAGCGAGCGCTGTATCTTTAAGAGTTGGCCCTGGCCCTCTGCCCTGAGGCAGATGCAGTCCTGCTGTGTCCATGCTGCAGCCCTGCAGCCCCTAGGCTGGCAGCAAACATCTGGACTGGCCAGGCCCTCCCTCCATTTCAACATGAGGTATCACATTAGACACTTCCTCCAGTAAACCCACCTAACAGCTCCAACTCAGACAGTGTCACTATCCCAACTCTCCAGGACAACAGATGAAGGTCATAATGGCTGGGCAGTTGGCCCAAGATTACCTAGCCAGGTGGCCGGCCGATTCCAGAGCTCTTCTGCTAACGCCCTACCCAGGAGCAGGAAGTGCTTAGATCTCAATGGCAATGATGTGTTAAAGGGGACCCTGGCAGCTCTGCTCTGCTCAGGAAAAGGGCAGGGGTGGGGCCAGGCAAGGAACTGGAGGGGGGTGGACAGCCTCAGGGTGGGCCAAGGGTTTAAGGTGTGGCTCAGTGGTTAGGGTGCTCGCCTAGCACGCACAAGGCCCTGGAGTTGGTCCCTGTTATGGCTTGGTTTGAACGTATTGGGATAACTGTGGAAATGTGTGCTGCTGGGAGGTGGGGCCTGGCGAGAAGGGGCAGATCCTTGCGACTTGACCTGAAAGGATTCTGGCAGTTTGTTAAAATTGTGTGGGGCCCTGGGCAGAGCTTTCAGGTGTGTGTTATTGACTTGTGGGCCAGAAAGAGAGAGGCACCCACCTTGGGAGTGAGGGCTCAAATGGCAGCTTGAATTAAGCAAAGGAAAGAAGAAAAACATTGTTGCAGCTTCTTCCCCAAAAGCTCTGGCCTTGCCAGAGTCCCCCGACATGGCCTTGCTCCTCTCTGTACTTGGCCTCTGTCCCCCATGCTGTGAAGAACTTTTCTCTGACTAGACCTTCACCATGTGCTTCCACTGTCACCTGCCACTCATGAAAACGGGCTGTATGAGACCTTTGATGCTGCGAGTTAAACCTTTCCTCCCTTAAGTTCTGTCCTGGCAATGAAAAAGTAACTAAAACAATCTCCCAATATCACATAAAAATTAGCTAAGTATGGTGGTACACACCAGTAATTCCAGCACTCAGGAGACTGAGGCAGGAGGACTGCCATGAGTTTAAGGCCAGCTGGACTATATAATGAGTTCAGGATCATCCTGGACTCTTGAACAACAGCCTGTTCCAAAACAACCCCCCACCACCCTCCCAGCACACGGACGGACGCATGCACGCATGCACACACATGGAGAGGGTCAAGGAGCACAGCTCAGGGGTTAAAGCACTTGGCCAGCAAGCCCAAGGCCCTGAGTTCAATTCCCCAGGATCACATAACATACTTGTAATCCAGCCTGAATTACCCGGTCATTGCCTAAGCAATTATAATCATTCTCTAAACAAAGTGGCATTTCCTATAACCAGACATGGCATGTGCACCTATCTCAGCATTCAGCCCGCAGAGGAAGGAGAACAGTAAGCAAAGCCAATCTGGACCACACAGCTACATCTTGTCTCAATAAAATGGCTTTTTCTAAATCTTGAAATCATGATTTCTACTAGCAGTTTACATTGGCTGAAGCACTTCAATGCAGCAGGCTCTGCTCTAAATTTTCCTCCTCCTCCTCCTTCTTGTTCTTGTTCTTCTTCTTTTTTTTTGAGACAGGGTCTTGCTCTATAGCCCAGACTGTCCTGAACTCACTGTGGAGCCCAGGCTGGCCTTGAACTCACGGGAATCCTCCTGTCTCAGCCTCTAGAGTTCTGGGATTACAGGCATGCAACACTGTGCCTGGCTTATGTGGTGCTGGGGAATCAAACTCGGCTATTTTTTTTTTTTTTTTGACAGGGTCTGGCTCTGCAGTACAGGCTAGTCTTCAACTCACTATGTAGTCCAGGCTGTCCTCAAATTCACAGCAATACTCCTGCCGCAGCCTCCCAAGTACTGGGATTACTGGTGTGTGTCAACACACCCAGATAATCTTCATGTGGTGGAGAATCAAGCCCAGGGCCTTGCCTTGCTAGGCAGTACTCTGATCACAGGTCACTTTCCCAGCCCACAAACCTTCCTACTATGGCTCTCCAGAATGCCACCTATTTTACAAAAGAGGTGGTTGACTTACCCAGGTGGAAACATCTGCCCAGGCTTGCCTAGGCAGCTGGTGGCAGAACCAGAGTCAGCTGTACTGCCCACAGGCTAAAACAGAGCAGAGCTGCCTGGCCCTATAGGATGGGGAGGAGGACACTGGGAAGCTCTTGGGGGCTGGGGACTCAGATAGACCAACTGGGGCAGGGAAGGAAGGGATCACGCTTTCTAAAGCTTCGGGCTTGGGTTCTGAGCGCTTCCTCTTTGGGGCTCAACTTCTGAGGCTTGAAACAACTTACCGAGGTAACGTTTCCTTCTCTCACAAGCTCATGAACGGCTAGAATCTGGCAGGCGTCAATATTGCTGTCATCCTTTTCAAGGATTCTAAAATAGGAAGAAGAGCCAGCCATGTGAACTCAGAGTCTTGATTGGCAAGGATAAGATGGCCTATTGGCAACTTTCAATCATCTTCCAATAGTCATTCTCCATGATTCTTTTAATAATAGAACTACCAGGGCTGAAGGAATAGCTAAGTGGTTACAGTGCTTGCCTAGCAAGTGCAAGGCCCTAGGTTCAATTCCTCAGCACCACACAAGCTGAGAGCGGTGGCACACACCTGTAATCCCAGCACTCAGGAGGCTGAGGCAGGAGGACTGCTGTCTGTGAGTTCAAGGTCAGACTGGGTACATAGTAAGTGCAGCACTAGCCTGGACTATAGAGTGAGTCCTGGTCTCAAAAAGAAAAAGAAAAAAGAAACAAAGAAAAAAACTACCCCTGTCCTCCCAAAGTAGAGTCCTAGAGTTCACAGAAGTAATCTTTAGCTACATTCCCAGACCTTGTGATTTTATTTTGACAAAGGGTCTGATTAAATTGCCCAGACCTGGTAGAGCAGGGTTATAATCCCAGAATCTGGGGAGGCTGAGGCAGGAGGATCATGTGTTTGAGTCCAGCCTGGGAGACTCAGTGACTTAGCAAAACCCTGTCTTAAAAGTCAAAAATAAAAATGGGTTGAGGATGTAGCTCAGCATGAACCCTAAGCTCAACCCCCACCCCCCACAACCACCACAACCACTAAATAAAAATAAATTTGCCCAGGCGGGCCTCAAATTTCCAATTCTCCCACTTCTGCCTCCTGAGTGGCTGGGATTACAGGCACGAATCATTGTGCCTGGCTACCTCTGAATTTTTATTGAAGTATGTTATGCCTGCACTACACTAGTCTTCAGTCCTGTCTCCCTGCTCGCCTTCTGCCAACCCCTCATGGTCACTGCTTCCTCTTCTGCGACCTGTTGGCCTTGGATTGAGACCACGTGCACATCTCTTCCCAACAATGTTCCTCTACCTCCATTTCTTGATTTACACACCCTGCACCCTAGAACACACCCTTAGTCCCTAGGCGGGGAGGCCACTTGCCCCACCTCCCACGAGGCTGTTTGGGTGCTCATTTTTCAACATCCCCAGAACATAGACCCTGGTTCTGAGCTCTCCAGTAGCACTGTCAGTAGTCACAGTTGCCACACGGTGGTGGCTTTTCAGTGCTGCGATCCTCCACCACCTCCTCCCTTGTTGGCTTGGAAGGGACGGCCTCTGCACCTCACCTGTGTCCCGTGTCTATCGCTTGCTCCCAGTCTTGCTGGGCCAGGAACAGCCACATCTTCAGGACCAGGGCTGGTAGGAAGCCACCTGAGGCCCCGGTGACCAGGCTCACCACCTCCAGTGCCCTCGAGTAGTTTTGGTGCAGCATGAAGTACGTGGCCTGCAGTGACCAGGAGGAGGAGCCATGCTCAGCATGTCCACTGAGGCAAGGTTGGAGGGATGGAAGGAAACGGGAGAGATGTCTGTGAAGAGGGCTCCGGGGTGTAAGGGGTGGGCAAGAGGGTGAGAAGGGAAGGAAAAGTGATCAACATGGGATGTGCTTTGTTGTTGTTTTTGAGACACGGTCTCATCTCACTCTGTAGTGCAGGCTGGTCCTGAATTCACTGTGTAGCTGGCCTCAAACTCATGGTGATCATCCTGCCTCTGCCTCCCATGTGTTAGGATTACAAGGATGTGCCACCACACTCAACTTGTGGGATACTGAGGAAATAAATCCAGGGCCTTGCTCTGATTAGGCCCTGGAGATGTGATATGTATGCAGACCAAGTTCTCAGATTAAATGTAGTTGTCATGTATTGCAAATACACACTAATAAAAATGATTCTAAGCACAGGCCAGTGGCGCAATGGACAACAAGCCTGACTATGGATCCAAGAAATAACTCTAGAGCTCTTGGAGGCTGAGGCAGGAGGACTGCAAGTGAGAGCCAGCCTGGGCAGCTTAGAGACTTGGTGAGATGCTGTCTCAAATAAAAAATAAAAAACGGGCTGGAGATGTAGGTCAGTGTGAGGGTTCTTGGCAGCTTGATCCTCAGCACCTACTCCTCAAAAAGAAGAAGAAGAAGAAGAAGAAGAAGAAGAAGAAGAAGAAGAAGAAGAAGAAGAAGAAGAAGAATTATTTTTTGGGGAAAAACTGCAAAAAGTGACAGAAAGATAAGGTGGGATCCTAGCTAGGGCACTCAATACTATCCCCAGTAGTGACAGAGAGTCCTTAGAGTCCCTTAGGGAAGGAGTCACCACTTAGATTGACAAGGGTTTCAACAGTCTTGGGTTCTTGGAGGGCCAGGTAGGGCCTCCCAGGGGACAGCTGAGCCACCCAGCAGGCCTGCTAGTAGGTGATGCAGTGAGAGGGTTGCCCCAAGGGTGAGAGCTGAGGTCACCTGTATTTTCCATCCCCATGAACTTCCCATTCTCCTGGATTTCATCCTTGCAAACTGCTCACAGGGGCTCACATCATACCTCTGAGTCAGGTAATTCTTCCTGTCAGGCACTGGGCTGAAATCATGGCCCTTGGAGGCCCTCACCAGCTACCAGGTCCTCCCAAGAGCCATGACAAGTGCCTAAGGCTAGTGAGGGAGGCTTCAGAAAGACTTAACCTCAGATTCTGAAAAGCTGGCTCCATTTAGACCTAAGTAACCTTCCCACCCACTAAGAGACTTCTCACTAGAAACAAGAGAGAATTGTTATAAATAAGAAAGATCTATAAGGGGCTGGAGGTGGAGCTTAGCAGTTAAAGCACTTGTCCAGCAAGCACATGGCCCTGGGTTCGATGTTCCAGCACCATGTTAAGCCAGGCAGGTGTGGTGGTGGACACCTTTTATCCCAATACTTGGGAGGCCGAGGCAGGAGGACTACCTTGAGTTTGAGGTTAGTCCAGGCTAAATAGTCTGTTCAGGACTAGCTTGGACTACAGAGTGAGACTATCTCAAAAAAAAGGACAGAGAGAGAGAGAAAGAAAAGGAAAGATCTATGTACCAATATATTCTTGGCAGCATGGTAACTGTACACACTAGAAACAATCCCTCTGTCCTAACAACAGGGGACGGGGAGGTGTGCGTTACAACACACCCATACAAGGGGGATTGGCTTTGTGCACATGTCCGAAATGACGACTGTGTTGGGCATGGTGGCACATGTCTGTAATCATAGCACTCTGGCAAGTGGAAGAAGGAGGATTTCAAGTTCAAGTCTATATAGGGCAATCTAGAGAGATCTTATCTCAAAATTAAAAAGAATATATAAACTGGGCCCAGTGGTGTGGGCCTGTAATCCCAGCATGTGCCACCACCACCAGCTAATATTTTTGTGGTGCTGGGGAATAGAACATAGAGCCTTGCAAATGCAACACAAGTGTTCTAACCACCAAGATAACCCCACCTAGTCCCAGGCTGAGCAATTTCGTGACGTAGTGAGACTCTGTCTCTAAATAAAAAAAAGAAAAACAAAGGCTGAGGATGTACTAATAGTTCAATGTGAAGAGCCTGGGCTCCATCCCCAGTATCAGACAGACAGACAGACAGACACACACACATACACATATTCTCTCTCTCTCTCTCTCTCTCTCTTTCTCTCTCTCTCTTAAAAAATAAAAAAGGGAAGCTGGAGAAGTAGCTCAGTGGTAAAGCACTTGTCTAGCAAGCTCAATTCCCTGAGTTGATTCCCCAGCACTGCATAAACTGGGTGTGGTAGCACATGCCTGTAATCCCAACACTCAGGCGGCTGAGGCTGGAGGATTGCCTGAGTTTGAGGCCAGCCTAGGCTATGTAGTGAGTTCACGACCAGCCTGGACCACAGAGTGAGACCTTGTAGAAAAGAAAAACACAGAATTTGCTAAGACAGACTATACATGTGGATAAAGAAACTAAACAGTATCATGTCCTAGGATGAAAAGCATAGCACTGGCAACACTGTCCCCAGCCAGGGTGGATGCTGCAGGCAACCTGTTAGGCCTGGCAGTGCTGCCCACTTATGATTCTCAGTGGGTATCCCTCCTGGGATGGCTCATGATTTTTTTTTTTTTTTTTTTGAAACAGGGTCTTGCTCCGTAGTCCAGGCTGGACCTGAACTCACTATGTAACCCAGGCCGGCCTTGGACTCACAACAATTTTCTGCCTCAGCCTCCCATGGCTTTCAGATGACTAGGCAAGTGCCCTAATTGCTGTGCTATTCTTCCAGGCTGCAATTAAGGGAGCTGCCTAGTGAGGGTCACATCGCCTCCTGGGGCAGCCTACAGATGATTTCTTGTCACTGAGGAAGGTCCATTGCAGGGCTGCCTGGCTGGAGTCCCCAAGAAGCCAGCCTTTGTTGTGACTATTCACCACCCAACTTCTCTCCCCACAGTGTTGGCCCAGAGACTCCTGACAGGCCAGCTTGAGGTCCACACTGACCAAGCACAGAGAAAGACTGTTAGAATGAGTTAGAGTGTCATGGGTGTCATTCCAAGTCATCTTTTGACTCTTGGACACTTCAGTCTGTTATTTTTGGGAAGCAGCAGAGGGGAACACTAAAGATTGGACCCAGGGCCTTCTCATTGAGCTATATTCCCCAGTCATTTATTTATTTATCTATCTATTTATTTATTTTTGAGGCATGGTCTTACTCTGGTAGTTCAGGCTGGTCCTGAACTCACTGTGTAGTCCAGGATGGCCTCAAACTCACGGCAATCCTCTTGCGTCAGCCTCCCAAGTGCTGCGATTTCAGGTGTGTACCACCATGCCCAGTTTATGTGGTGCTGGGATAACGAACCTAGGGCCTTGTGCTTGCTAGACAAGCACTTTAACCATTGTGCCATTCCTCCAGCCCATCTTATTTTTTGTTTAAGACAGGTTCTCTCAGTAAGTTGCTAAACTGCCCAGGCTAGAGTAGCACTTGTGATCCTCCTGCCTCAGCCTTCCAGAGTGCCTGATTATGAGCATATGCCACCATACCCAGCTTAGATTTCTGTGTGTTTTTGAATGCATTACCATTGATTTTGTGAGAAAACAATGAACAAACAGAAGAGAATAAGAGAATGATTTTCACTCGATGACTGAGTGAATAAAGATCACAAAATGAAAAAGCAACTCAAGATCGGAACACGAAAGATACATCAAACAGATATCTCCCTTCTCTATGGCCACCAGTGACCTCCACAGGCAGGAGGGCGAGGGTGAGACGGGAAGAGTGAAAGAGAGTTGTGGAGCACAAGAGAGCGAAGCCAAGAGGCGGAGAGGCAGAGAGGAGGGAGTCTGGGAGGGACGGGGCTGGGACAGCAGCCCGGAGGGACCCCTGTAGCACGAGCAGGAGACACAGTCACCAGGAGCAAGTGGGGACAGCAGTGCCCTGAGCTGCTGGGTGACCTGTGCCTGGTGGCTGACCTTCTCTGGACCTCTGCTCAGGTGAGACACCTGGAGACTGAGGGTCTGGCCTGAGTCATCTGCTTGGTCTGTGACTCCAGGGTCCTAATTTCTTCTCCCTCTGCCCACCTTTCCCATCAGCCCCAGCACATCTCTGGTGTCCTGAACTCCTTGCTCCAGGTACTTGATGGCTTTCTTCATAATGTGGGGCTTATTGGAGGTGAGGTCCACCCAGCCTCTGAGCACATAGCCCTGGGGGTAAGAACAAAGGGGAAGATGAGACCGAGGTCCTGCACAGCCTTGCCCTATGTACCCCCTCACCCCACCACTTCTCCTGGCAGAAAGATGAGGCCAGGCCTGGGCAGTAGCACTGGGGTACACGGCAGCATCCCCAGTGGCCTCGTTCAGTGTTTCTCTGTTCCCATTGCTCTGCCATAAGGAACTTTCCAGACAGCCCCTCCTCTGCTAAGAAATGTTCACGACACATTTGTGTATTATTATGTATTATGTATGTACATCTGTGTTTTATACATAAAGTTCCCTTTTTTCATTCCTTCCCCTAAGAATCAAGATCTCAACCCTGAGAAGAAACATTAGCCCTGCTGAGAATGCACAGCCTGGGTTCTGGACACCATACGGGCCAGGAATGTATTGCACTGGTGAGCCATGACTCATACCCAGCATGTAGCTGCGGGGAGGAAAGGGCCTATGTGGCCCGCTCATTTAGGTTTTTAAGAGAACCAGGATATATGGACTGTCAGATAAAAATCTTCTAATTCAGAAATGTCAGCAACTAACTCAAGATTTTTCAAAAATTTATTGCCAGGTCTGCTGGCACAAGCCTGCAATCCCAGTATAGAGGAAGCTGAGACAAGAGGAGCACAAGATCACTTCCATGACAGGCTACTTTGCAAGATACTATCCCAAAATCAAAACCAAAAAATGGGCTGAGGTATAGCATAGTGCAAAGGCCCTGGGGTCCAGCCCCAGCCATGGAGGGGAAAAAAAAAAAAGTCCTGGCCACTGGAAACCTACCTATAGATGGGACGCTGCACAAATGCCAAAGTGCGGTGAGTGAGCTAACGTGCGTGGAGCCTGGCTTGCTGGTGCTTGGTGTGGCCCTTCCCCATCCTAGTCCCTCCACAGGAGCGCCAGGACACCCTGCTAGGATATGCTTGGTTGCTGCTTTCTTTCCTCGGCTTCTGCCCTGTGACGTTCCTGACAAGTACCTCTTTGGAGCTGCTGGAGGTCTTCAGCATGTGGTCAACATACTCCCTGGCCTTATCATGGTGGCCTACGAGCCAGAGGAAGAGGCCGGTGTAGTACAGGGCAGTGTCACTGGCTGTCCTGCGGGCATCCTTCAGGCTGCACTCCAGCTCCTGAACTGCTGCCCAGTCTGTGAATTCAGGAGTGGAAGGAGAGGCTGAGTGAGAACAAGGAGGTTTGCCTTCTCTGTAGGGGGCGCTACAGGCCTGGGAGCCACCTCCGGATGCTGGCTCACCTTCCTCCCCTGTATCTGACCCAGGGCGTGTAAGTCCTGCCCCTGAGGTATCACAGGCCTGCCCAGGCCCACTCTGAGGCTTGCCATCTGAGATGGACCCTTTTGGCTCTGGGTTCAGCGCTGTGCCGAGCACATTCCAAGGGAGAATCCCGGGCCTCAGGACCACAGCCTGTGCTGGGTGGGCAAAGGGCTGCCGTTCCTCCTGGTACCTCTCCCTGATTCTAGAAGCATGGAGATTAATGGTAGGATTATTTATACTGGCTTGATTTTTCTGATAAGATCTTGGCAAAGGACAGAGAGGTGCTTCCCTAACTCCTGGGATCGCAGGGGTATCCCTCCACTGACATACTCTCTGCTCACTCCCATTAATCAGGCCTCAGCACGGGTGTTCTCTGGGCCTCCGGGGGAGGCAACAGTTCCCTGTCACAGGCACGTCTCTGGAGGGGCCAGCCGGGCTGCACTTACCGATGATTTCACAGCATTTGTGAGCATAAAGGAGGGCCATGATAGAGCACAGGGAGGTGTCTGGGTGGTTCCGGATGCTCTCCAGGTCGCTGATGGCATCTTGGGTGCGCTCTGCAAAGAGTCCACGTGGGTATGTTCTCAGGTTCAGGCCCAGAGGGCATCTTGCCAGGGCAGACCAATGGCTTGGCATAAGCTGCCTTTACCCAGCATGCGGGGATTAAATGATCTAAAATGTCCCTGGTGGCACAAGTTCTTTGGCAACTGAAGCTCCCAAAAGTCTGTAGGGACTGCAGTGTAGGCTGCCAGGGGCCAGTCTCAGAGCTCAGAGGTGTACCCGATGGGTCCTGTGGCGGTACCTGTGAGCCATCTGAGATGGGGCTATAAGCTGGGCCAATTCTAAAGAAGGACCTTGAATAGGCATGCCCAGATAGATGCTCAAGAGCCACCAATTATCTTTGTCCCTCACATCCCCTGGCACTGGTCTTGGGCAGCTCAGCCTGCCGCTTGTACAGGCCCACCTCCTGGACGTGGGTGGGTCAGCACTGCCTACGCCGCTGCTTCTTTCTGTGTCTGCATAGTACCTGTGTGGACCTCCACCGACTACTGCCTCTTCCTTTACCTGTACAACTGGCCCACAGCTTCCAAGCTCAGAATTAGTTCCATAGTCATATGGCCATTACTTTTGTTCCATCTTCTTCTTCTTCTTTTTTTAACGCAAGCAACAACTTAATTAACCAAACAAGAGAAAGAAAAGCCCTCGGCAAAGAAGCTAAGAGGAAACCCAAACAGTTCTCCCTCAGAGAAAGAAAGAAAAAAAAAAAAAGGAAGAGAAAGCAGCTCCCAGCAGAGAAGCCAGCAGGGAGTCTGAGTGGGAAACCTCGTGGCCATTTCTCTAGCCACTCATCTCATCACACAGAGCCACAAGAAGCTCTCTGAGTTCTCATGGGTCAGCCAGATGAGGAGGGAGCACATAGCCTTCTGCCAGTTATCCTGGGAATCTCAGTGTTACACTCAGTAAGAGGGTTTCCACGGGAACATAACTAGGGTATAAGCTGGCATCTAGGTGCACTTGGAGGGTTAAGGCTGGGCTAGAGCCAACAATGCCAAGTCCTTACCTTCCCCAAGGACTCCATAGGCCTTGAAGAACTGCAGCACAGGGTCGTTGGTGAATTTCTCCAGGCCCAGAGCTGCAGCCTGCTGCACATGGCGGAAGTACTTTTCCTGGCTGTAGTAAATGATCCCAGCCTGAGTGGAGGAAAAAACAGTCGCAGCAGCCCTAGTCCTTCTGTGGGACTCACGTCAGACCAGAGGACCTCCCCCTGTCTCCTGTGCTGCGGAAGAGAAGAGAAAGCGGGTGTCATCAGGCTCACCCAGTCCTGTAGAAGCCCTAGGAGGGTCTCCATGCAGTATCCCCAGGCAGGAGCTTGTAGGTGTTTTTTTAGGGGGCTTACCAACAGATTCTGTTTAATATGTGATGAGATTTTTCAGTGCAAGCCGAGCACAGTGGCACAGGCCTGTATTCCTAGGATTCTGGCCTGCCGAGGCAGGAGGCCTGTAACAAGCTGGAGCCCAGCCTAGGCAACTCAGGACCTTGGGGAGTCCCATTCTCAAAACAAAACAGAACAAAACAAAAAAACCCAAAACAAAAAAACCCAAATGGCTGTGGATGTAGCTCAGCATGAAGGCTCTCTCCGTTCAATTCCCAGTACCGCAAAACAAACAAACAAACAAACAAACAAACAAACAAACAAAAAACAAATCACATTTTGTCTCAGGAGGGGAATAAAGAGAAAAAGTGAAAACCACCTACAAGGAAAATGATACCAAATACCAACAGTTAAAGTTACAAGTTACCGTGGGCTTTCCCCCTGTTGGGAACTGTTAGCCAGGCCTTTCGGCCTGTTGTCTTAAGCATGATCTTCTCTGTATCTTTCACAGTGCAGCCCCTGGACACTGGCTTCACCGAGGTCATGTGGGCTGAGATTTCAAAGCCAACTCTCATTTCCCCTGAGGTTTGTGGGTATTGGGTTTGGGGACAGATGTGGATGGACTTTAAAAGCTCTGGGGGATAGATAAAAGAACCCAGTCAGCCATCATCTTAAAGGTAATAAGTCGGAAGTGACTGGAATGGTTTTAAGTAGGAGAAGAACCAGTGCAGATGTGTTTTTGTAAAACTCGCTCTGGCTGCTGTGTCTGGAGGTGGCATGTGCGCTGTGGTCAGGGTTTGCTGAGGAAGGCAGCTGGGGCTGCGGGATCAGCTGCCGCACGTCTGGAGAGATGGCCGGGTCCCTGGGCTAGCGGATAAAAAGAAGCGGGTGAACCTAGAGACACTGTTGACAGGACTGGGGGATGGGCACAGGGAAGGGTTAAGGGTGGAGGCCGACGAGGGGCGGCATCTCCTCAAGTGAGACACAAAAGGCCCGGGCTGGGGTGGGAGGTGGAAGAGGTTAAGGGCGGAGCTGATGAAAAGATGGCGAGACCGCAGGACTTGCTGGCGGAGCTCGGGCGGGCAGCCGGGACTGCTAATCCGGGACTCAGGATACACAGAAGGATCCCGAGGGAAGGCACTGGCCAGCAGGAGCGCGGCAAGGCCGGCCGACCTCCTCGCGGGCTAGGGACCGAGAAGGGCGCCCGAGAGGCGGCGAACGGCCGCAGGACGGCGCCGTCCGGCCTACGGTAGGGCGGAGAGGACAGGGGCGGCCGGGCAGCCCCGGGGCACGCACCAGGAGGGCGGAGTCAGTGCTGCTCATCTCGGGTCCCTCGCGGAGACGAGGCGGGTCTGCGGTCCTGAGGCAGGGTCCGGGCGCGCCGCCGAGGGCAGCGGCTGGAGGTGAGCGCGTCCTTGGAAACCCGGCGGCGCTCCCGTTGCTAAGCGTGGCGCCGGCGGGGGGGCGGAGCCGGCACCCACGTGACAAGGCATGAGCAGTCCAGCGCCGAGAGCGCGAGCCGGCGGCGCTGCGGGGCTCGGGCCGCGAGCGGAGGCGCTACCATGGGCCTGGGCGCCAGCGCCGAGCAGCCCGCGGGCGGCACCGAGGGCTTCCACCTGCACGGGGTGAGTCGGCCCTGCGGCGCCCGTTGCCGTGACGGCGAGCCCGGGCCGGATCTCTGACGGAGCGTTGGCGGGTGGTGTCCCTGGCCAGGTGGGAACGCCTAGGCCTGGCGGCCTGGCTGGTGTCCGGGCTGCCGTCGCAGCCGGCCCTGCGCCGTCCCCCGTAGCAGCTGTGCAGGAAGCCGAGCGTTTTCTGGCCGCCAGGGGTGGCCCTCTTCCCGCGAGTGGAGCGCGCCGTGCCCGGTCGGGACGCGCTGGCGATCGCCCGAGCGCTGCGCTTCGTGTTGGCCTGGCAGAGCCGGCGCATCCAGGCCGGGGCGCGGCGGGGGTCCCGATGCAGGTCTGACAGTCCAAACTGGGGAGCCAATGGGTGGTGCGCGCCCTTCCAGTCTTGGAGTCGGGAAGGCTGCAAAGGGGGCTAGGACCAGTGTGAACCGGCAAGGGAAGTGGGGAGCGGGAGGCCACGACAGTGCTGCAGAAGCCGCGGGGAGAGAGCCAGCCGCTGGGGCAAGGACCTGGGTGGGACACCGTAGAGGTGAGGCCGGTGATGGCTTTTAGGTGCGGCCGGAAGGGCGTCAAGACCATCAGGAAGCTGGGGAAAAAACATGGAATGGGGTTCTTGGTCTGGCCAAGGTGAGGAGAGGGTCAGCAGCAGCCAGACTGGCATACGGGAAGAGAGGGGTAGGAGAGCTCGGACCTCCAGCTCTGCAAAGAACCCCCCTTTCCCATCTTCCTTGGGGAAAAGCAGATGGGTGGAGACGGGCCTTTTGCCACTTCGGTGCAGGGCTGTAAGGATGTCTGGTTTGAAGGGAGGGCCCTGCTACCAGGGAGTGCGTGGGGAACTAATGAAGGGGTTCCCTAACAGGAGAGTCAGACTGGCTTTGATGACCCAGGTTGACAGGTTGGCACATGGGCATGGCAGCCTCCTGGGGGCACTGCAGTGCATCCAGCCTGGGGAGAGGCTGCCCATAGGTGGTTTTGCTCTGTTTGGGTTTTGCTTGTTTTTTTATTTTATTTTATTTTTTATTTTATTTTTTTGGTGCTTGGGATCCAGATCAAGGCTTTCTCATTGACCTACATCATCAGCCCATGTTTTAATTTTGAGACAGTCTCAGTAAGTCATCTAGCAGTTCTTGTACTTAGACTCCTAAGGGCTGGGATCGAAGGCCTGTGCACCAGACCAGGCTTGCTAAAAGGTTTGATGGGAGGCAAAGGGAATTCAACATACTGGCTAGAGGGTAAGGGGGATGATGGTGGGTGTTTAGATAGGAGGATCCAGGAGAGAGAACAACAGGCTCAAGAGGTCAGGGGTCAGGGGTCATCCTTCACACAGGTTGGCTTAACAGATAATTTTGAGCACATACTCTGTGGCAGGCAGAGTTCTAGTGCCAGAGATAAAGGAGTAAACAGACTAGACAGCCTCACTATTCTTGTGGAGCTCAAATCTGGTGGCCAGTTTGGAGAGACTAGAGACCATAAATACATACCAGCTGGTTATAACTGTTAGTGAGAAAAATAAAGCAGTTTGAGAGGGAGGGGTGAGGAGTTGGTGCCATTTCGGACACAATGGTTAGCAAATCTTCCAATCAGTGACATCTGAACAGATACCTTGGCAGGAAACACAGTGGACAGTACAGATATGGGGGAAAGTATCCCAGGCAGAGGCACAGCACTGTGGCGTTCCTGAGGTAGGCTGTGTTTGCATGCTTAAGGAAGCGAAGCGTGTGAGACTGGAGTGCTTGAATGGTGTGGTTTGTGTCAGGAGAGACAGAGGATGAGACCAGACCCTGTGGGACTTTGCATGTTTGGCTGAAGATTGAGGATTTTTATCCTGAGATGGGGAACCATTAGGAGGTTATGAATAAAGGTATGATATGATCTACTTACATTTAAAAAAAACTGAAGATAACTCATGGTCCTAGAGAAACCAGAACACTCCAAGGCCAAAAGCAGAAGAAGGAAAGACATTATAAGAAACAGAACTGAACTTAAAGAAATAGAGACTAAAAAAATACAAAAGGTCAGTGAATCAAAGAGTTTATTCTTTAAAAGTATAAATAACCTAGCTAAATTCACCAAGAGAAAGAAAGAAAAATGACACTGATACAATTAGAAATGAAAATAGTGGAATCAGAATGGACTCTGCTGCAATCCAGAGGATTGCAGAGGAAACTATTTTGAAATTTTAAATTCCAGTAAATTTGAGAATCTAAAAGAAATGGATAGATTCCCAGACACACACGAGATATCAAAATTGAACTAAGAAGCCATAAAAGCCCTTACAAGACCAATAACCAGGAATGAAATTGAGGGAGTAATAAAATCTCTGCTAATGAAGAAAAGGCCAGGACTTGATGGATTCACCACAAAATTTTATCAGAACTTTAGAGAAGAGTTAACACCAATGCTTCTAAATTTTTTTCCATGAGACTGAAAGAAAAGGAACACTGTCAAATTCCTTCCTGGAGAGTAGCATTACCCTGATACTAAAACCAAATAAAAGGGTGGAAGAATGGCAAAGTGGTTAGGGCACTTGCCTAGCAAGTGGAAGGCCTTGAGTTAGATCCCTTAGCACCATATAAATGGGTAGATGGTGCACACCTATAACTCCATCACCCAGGAGGCTACTGTAGGAGGATTGCCATGAGTTTGAGCTCAGGCGGCTAGCCTAAAAAACTCAAGGCAATCCTCCTGCTTCAGCCTCCTGAGTGCTGGGATTACAGGCATGCACCACCACACCCAAATTATGTGGTTTTGGGGTGAACTTGGGTACTTAGCGCTTGTCGCAGTGCTTGCTAGGCAAATGCTTTAACCGCTGAGCCATTCCTCCAGCCCTCCCTTTTTCTGAGACCCTGTCTTAAACAAATGAACAAACAAAAACCTTGAGATAAAGACTTAACAAAAAAGAACACAGATGATGACGACTGTAGGCCAGTTACCCTAATAAATATGAATACAAAAATCCTTAATGAGATACCTGCAAACAGAATGTAACAAATTATTAAAAAGATCATATACCATGACTAGGTTGGCTTCATCCCAGGAATGCAAGGATGGTTCAACACATGTAAGTCAATGTAATACACGACTTAAATATAGAAAAGGACAAAAACTGCACGATACTCTCAGTAGAGACAGAAAAAGCCTTTGATGAAACCCAACATCTATTAATTAAAAAACCTTGATGGAAATATTTACAAAAGCACTGTACCTCAAGCTGATGGAAGCAATTTACGACAGTCCTGTCACCATCATATTAATGGGAAAAACAAAGTATTTTCCTAAAATTAGAAAAAAGACAAGGGTGTCTGCTCTTACCACTCCTGTTCACCTTGGTGCTCAAAATCTTAGCCAGAGCAATGAAAAAAGAGAAGAGAGTCTGTATAGGAAAGGAAGATGCCAAACTATCCTTTTTCACAGATGACACAGTCTTTTACAAAGATGACCCCTCCCCAAATCCACCAGAAGACTCTCAGAACTACAAAATTCAGCCAAGCTGCAGGTTACAAAATGAATACACAAAAATCAGTGGCATTCCTGTACACCAACATTGAAAACATGGAGAAAGAGGTCAATGAAAAAACAGTCCCATTCACAGTAGCTTTGAAGAAAATTAAATACCTTGGAATCAACCTAAGGAATCTACCAGTGAGTAAAAATAAGTGAAGTATAGTGAAGGACCTTTCAGTTTATAATGAAAACTGTAGTACTCTTTGAAAAAAGAAATTGAAAGAACATTAGAAGATGGAAAAACAACCCCTGTTCTTGGATAGTAGAACAAATACTGTCAACATGGCTATACTACCAAAACTGATAAGCAGATTCAATGCAATTACAATAAAAAAGCAACAGCATTTTTCATAGATCTAAAAAAATCTTAAAATTTATATGAAACCAGAAAAGACCCAGAATAGCCAAAGCAATCCTAAACAACAAAACAAAAATATAAGATATCATAATCCCAGACATCAAGTTATATTACAAAGCAACAGTGATAAAAGCCACATGGTATTGGCGTAAAGACAGTAGACCAATGGAACAGGACTGAGGATACAGAGACAGCCCTGACCACCTTCAGCCATCTGATCTCTGACAAAAGGGCCAGAAATGTACACTGGAGGAGATATAGCCTTTAACAAATGATGGTGGGAAATCTGGTTATCTACATGCAGAAGAATGAATCTAGACCCACATCTTTCACCATGTATCAAAATCAAATCCAAAGGGATATAGGACCTAGATAATGGAGCCACTGAGCCTGCTGGAAGACAAAATAGGCAAAACTCTTGAAGACACAGGTGTAGGTATTGACCTTCTCAGCAAAGCACCTGCTGCACATGGGATAACATCAAAAATCAATAATTGATATTATACATGAAAAAGCATCTGTACCCACAGCAAAGGAAACAGAGTGAAGAGTGAAGCAGTGTAATGGGAAAAAAATTTTTTGTAAGCTACCCCTCAGATAGAGGACTGATATCTAAAATAAACAGAACTGAAAAAAATTAGATCCCCCCCCCCCACCCACTAAATAAAAGACCCAGTCAAAAGATAGGCTGTTGAAATGGACAATCTCAGAAGCACAGATAGCCAGCCAGTAAATACATGAAAAAATGTTCAGTGTCATAGCCATTAGAGAAATGCAAATCAGAACAACACTAAGGCTCCATCAAAGAATGATTATTACCAAGAACTCAAAAAGTAACCAGTGAGGTTGTGAACATTTTGCATTGCTGGTGGGACTATAAACAACCACTGTGAAAATCAGTACTGAGATGCCTCAAAAAACTAAAAATAGATGTCGCATTTAACCCAGCTCTACTTGTCAGTATCTTCTCAAAAGAGTTAAGTCACGTATCATACTACACTGATACACGTGTACCCATGTTTATGGCAGCACGGCTTCCAACAACTAGGTCTCGGAAGCACCAGCACATCCATCAGCAGATGAGGGGGCAAAGAATACGTGGTGTTTGTTATGTACAGTGGAGTACTACTCTGCCACAAAGAAGGATAGATCTGAGTTACAGGAAAACGGGTGCACCTTGGGACCATCATGCTTAGTGAAATGAGTCAGGCACAAAAAGTTACATAGTGCAAGTTTTCGCTAATGCGAGAAAACCAAAGTATAAACAAGTAAAAGAGCAAACTAAGAGAATGATGGAAGAAAATAGGAAGGCATTCTGTGGAGAGAGAAGGGGCCTGAGAAGGCTGGACTAGGACAAGAAGGGAAGTGTCCTCAAGTTGGATGTCTAATAGGTGCCAAAAATAGACACGAATAATCTGGGGAAAGAGTTCAAGATACGAAGTGCTGTGTCTTCTAAGTATTGGGATTCCCATTCACACTGCGTGCCGGGCACGCTGGCGTTGGCTCTGCCCTCAGCAGATGCACAGCCGTGGACTCACAAGGAGTCTGTTCTAGGGCAGCGGTGAGGGGTGACTCCAAGTTGTATTTCCTGAAGTCAGATTACTAAGTTATTTGGCCCTTTTTCTCATCTGTAAGTGGGATTCAGTGAAAGGGTTAAATGATTGATCGGGCAGGCGAGGTGGCGCCGTCCCCTGGCGAGCGGCAGCCACAGCCACTGACCTGCGAAGGGAGCGAGGGAGCGGAGCTGCTGCTGCTGCTGCTGCGGATTCCGCTGGCTCCCTGGCTGCGGAGTGGGGGCAGCAGCACAGGTGCAGCTTGCCGGGAGCTCCCAGGCACCGCTGGGGGGAGGGGTGCGCGCCGAGTGATTCGCTGTGGAGCCCTGGTGAGTGGGGCCATGGCCTAGGGTGGTGGTTTGGGGCACAGGCAGGCAGAGGACAGGGCCGCAGGAGAGCAGCGGGAGAGATGCTCAGGGCTGGGATACGGCCACTCCTGGGCCGCAGTGGTGATGGGGCAGCAGACACACAGCGCCGAGGGGTGTGGAACCGGCCTCCAGGGCAGTGGCCTTCCTCGAGGGAGGGCACCTTCAACCTCCCACCAAGCTAGCTCTGTCTTGTGGTTTTCAGAAGCCCCTACGGGGAAAGAGGGCAGAACTCTGGTCCTGGCAGCAGGGCCTGGCAGCATTTTGCTCTCCGGGCCAGGCCAGCAGGACCAGAGCTGGTGCTGGACCTGTGCCCGTTGGGAGGCCACAGCAGCTCTGCAGTTGGCAAGCCGCCATAAAGGAGCCCTACTGCCCAGGGCAAAATGGCCTGTCAGAGGCTCGGCACCTTGTAGTCCAGATCTCCTTCCGCCCTGAGAGTGGTGGGCTGGGGCAGCACCTGAGGCCACGTGAATCCTGTGGCCTCTCACCGGGGGCGTGGTGGATGCGTGGCCCAGGAGGCTGTCTCCATTCCCAGCCCCAGCCGAGTGTGGGCATCCCTGGGGCCGGGACTGGAGACAAAGGCTGTACTGCTTTGGAAAGGCTCCGCAAAGGAAGCCTCTGAGGTGGACTTCTTCTCGAACTTGCCTCCAGCCCTGAGCTGGAGGACTCAGGGAGCACCTTAGGGCTGGGAGTGGCTCTGGAGGAGGTGTCCTACACGGCCAGGAGCTGGACCACGGGAAACTAGCACTGTGGCGGAGCCATTCGGGAGGCCTCTCTGGCCCAGCCCCGCCGGGGCCACTTCTTTATCAGCTTGTTCGGTGGCTTTCATCGCCTGCCGGACTGCGCCTGGGCCTCCAGGACCTGGCTACCTGCTACGTTCCAACTCCCTTCTGGGCACAGCTAAGGTGGCATCCCTCCTACCCACTCGCCGTGCATGTTGGGGCTCTCTCTTGTCCACCTCTGAACTTCCCGGGTGAACACTCCAGCTTTCCAGCCTGCCCTGCCTCTAGAGCAGCATTCCCACAGGCCCCTGCAGCCCTGCTCCTTGAGGCTCCCAAAGGCAGCTCTAGGCTCCCAGGTGTCTCTGGAATCATCTGTGGAACATGAGAAAAGCCATCAGAAGAATAGCATTTTCCTTTTTCCTTTTTTTTTTCTTTTTTTCTTTTTTTTTTTTTTTGTGAGACAGAGGCTTACTCTGTAGTCCAGGCAGGTTCTGAAGTCATTGTACAGTACATGCTGGCCTCGAACCCACGGCAATCTTCCTGCTTTGGCCTCTCGATGACAGGCATGCACCACCATGCCCAGCTATTATGTGGTGTGGGGGATCGAACCCAGGGCCTTGTGCTTGCTAGGCAAGTGCCCTATGCACTGTGCTGATTTCTCCAGCCTAAGAGCCATTTTCCTAAGAGGACATCTGTATCCGGGAAGGTAGTTGGAGGGAAAGGCGTGGACTATGACAATGCCCAGAGTGGTTCGAGGACACTGGGAGTGGCCTTGGCTCCTGGTTTGAGGTGGGGGCCTTCTGAGGAGCCCAGGTTGGTGCATGACTGGCCCCTGCTATGGGACAGGTGCAGGAGAACTCCCCGGCACAGCAGGCGGGCCTGGAGCCTTACTTCGACTTCATCATCACCATCGGACACTCGCGGCTGGTGAGACCCCTGCCCTACGCCTGTTTTGCTTTTGTCCATGTGTCCTGGTCCCATTTCTTTCCAGGTAGACTGGACACAGAGGATCTGCTGGAGGTGCCCACAGAGACTAAGGGGGCTGATCCCGAGGCATGAGGGTGGGAGGCTGTGGCCCTTGAAGGGGTACATTGGGTTTTTGGGCTTGTCTTGTGTTTTCTGGCAGGCAGAGGGGGCAGGCTTGGTAGGGCTCGGGATTAGGAGGTTGTGGTCTCAGTGAGCCTGGGCCCAGCACTTGCCCTAGCTGAGGCCCCGACCAGTGGCAGTGGGGTGGGGCCTTGGAGTGAGCCCTGCTGCCCCTGCAGAACAAGGAGAATGACACACTGAAAGCCCTGCTGAAGGCCAACGTGGAGAAGCCTGTGAAGCTCGAGGTATTCAACATGAAGACCATGAAGGTGCGTGAGGTGGAGGTGGTGCCCAGCAACATGTGGGGCGGCCAGGGCCTGCTGGGGGCCAGCGTGCGCTTCTGCAACTTCCGAAGGGCCAGCGAGCACGTGTGGCATGTGCTGGTGAGTGTGGGGTGACATGTGGGAGGTGGGGCCAGCTTCCCTGGGCGAGTCTAGGTGTAGGTGGGTAGGGTGGGGCATCAGGAGAGGGGTCACCACAGGCTGGCAGTCATGGCTCATTGGGGGACTCTTGAGGGGTCTGAGCTTGTTTCAGTGTTCTGACAGGGGAAGCTCATTACTACCCAGAATGTGTACCATGCATCTTTTAAAATGGTTTATTTTGAAAGATACAGATAGTGAGTAACGGCATAGTCCAGCAGTTAAGAATGCTTACCAAGTGCAAGTGCACTTAGCAAGTGCAAGGACCTAGGTTTGACTCCTCCTGCACCATGTAAGCCTGGTGTGGCGGCTGCCTGTAATTCCACACTCGGGAGGCTGAGGCAGGAGGAGTGCCATCTGTTCGAGGACCAGTCTGGATTACAGGATGAGTCCCTGCCAGTATGTTGCTGCTATTCATCTTTTTCTTTCATTTTTTTGGTGGTATATTGTTACATATTAACCGATACATAAAGAATCTTAGTGACTGAGGTGTTACAGGTGGTGTTGTTTGTTCACAGGCATGGGCACCTGGGCATGCACGCTCCGTCATGGATGTTTATGGAAAGGGTGCCGGAGCTAGCAGCTGGCCTTACCTAGTCTAGCCTCCTCCTAGCTCACCAACTTCTGGGGAGGCCTGGTCAGGCGTCTCAACCTTTGAAGCCTGCCTACAGTGCTTGCCATGAGTAAAATGGGGCCCAGGCGCCGGATTCTTGGCATTTCCCAGGGAGAGGTGCAGGGTAGAACCTCCTAAGGGAGCCGCTGCCCTCACTGCAGCCCTCGCCCTTGGCTCTTCAGTGCACGCTCACAGCAGTGGCATTATAACTGGGCACTCCCTGGCCAGTGTGTGATTGATTTTTTTTAATTTTTTTTTTTTTTTTTTTTTTTTTTTTTTGGATACAGGGTCTTGCTCTGTAGTTCAGGCTGCTCGTGAACTAACTGTGGAGCTCAGGCTGGCCTGGAAGACATGGCAATCTTCCTGCCTCGGCCTCCCTAGTGCTGGGACTACAGGGAATGCACTGTAGTGTCCATTTTATGTGGTGCTGGATCAAACTCAGGGCCTTGTGCTTGCTAGACAAACACTTTAATCACTGACCTATACCCCCAGCCCCAAACTGTCTAGTTCTTTAATGTTCTTAGCAACTTTATAAAACCTTTTGTGGGGAAACTGAGGCTGAGAGTTTCACTAATTTGTTCAGTTACCCAGCCAGCAGTTGCTGAGCCACGGTCAGATTCCGTGCCCTGGTGCTGCCTTCTGCTGGGCAATCTAAACCTGAGGGAGATGGGGTGTTAGGGTGTCTGAATGGGAGGCCCTGCTTGGGAAGAGGCCTACTGTCCTGCTCGCCACCCCGTGTGTCTTCCCTGACCAGCACTGAGGCTGGTATTTGGGATTCTTTTCCTAGGATGTGGAACCATCCTCGCCAGCTGCCCTGGCTGGCCTGTGCCCCTACACAGACTATGTGGTTGGCTCTGACCAGATCCTCCAGGAGGTAAGGAACCTGTGGCTTGTTTTGTCCCAGGCCCGCTGGGTACAGTCCATGAGAAGTGGCTCATTCTGAGGCTTCTGGTTGGTGCTGTGTGTTTCCTATAGTCTGAAGACTTCTTTTCACTCATCGAGTCACATGAGGGGAAGCCCTTGAAGCTGATGGTTTATAACTCCGAGTCTGACTCCTGCCGGGAGGTGACTGTAACTCCCAACGCAGCCTGGGGTGGAGAGGGCAGGTACTTCCTGGGGTCAGTGGGCTGCAGGGCTAGGTGGGTAGGCCCGTCCTGTGGGTGTGGACATTCAGAGTTCCCGGGAGGAGGCAGAGGGCTGGGCCCAGGAACACCACAGCGGGCCATGGTCTAGCAATATCCTTTCTAGCCTTTCATTGCTGCTTGTGGTGGTGGTGGTGGTGGTGGTGGTGGGGGCGCTGTGGAGAATTCTCCAGATTGAATGTTTCTGACCTTTGGCAGTTTGGGCTGCGGCATTGGCTATGGGTATCTACACCGGATCCCAACACAGTCCCCCAGCCACAAGAAGCCAGCTGGTGCCCCACCACCTGGTGTCCTGCCTCCTGATACTTTGCCATCTGGTGCCCCACTGCCTGATGTCTTGCCACCTGATACTCCAGTACCTGATACCTCTCTACCTGGTGAGCTGCCAGCTGAGCCCAGCCCTCAGGACTCTCCTATCTCTCCAGGCTGGGAGAGGAGTTCCAGGCAGAGTGACTACATGGAGGTATGTGAGGGGTATCCGTCAGCCAGGGGACGGAGGAAGCCTCACATTGGCAGAGGGTCTTGCTAGCTCTGCCTTGGGGGAGCTATGGCAGTCTTTACTGGCCCTTGAACTGTTGGGAAGCCTGTTTGCTTCTGAGAGGTGGGTTGAGCAAATGGGTTTACCTGGGACCGTAAACCCACTTCTGGCCTCTAGCCTTCTGGGTATTGAGGTATGGGCTTACTCTCTGCCTCACTGAGGCTGTGGGAATGTGGGACCCAGGCTGCAGGGCAGTGTTGTCCCTGCCTTCATGGCTGGTGCGTGGGTCCTGAAAGCACCTTTGGGCACTGAGGTATATGCCAGGGGTCATGCTGGGAGGCTGTCCAGTTATACCTGAATTCAAGGAAGGCCCTCCCTTCCATGGTCAGCAAAGGAAGTGCAGGCAGCAGCAGCTGTGTGGGGCCAGATGGGTTCTTCAAAAGCAGAAGCAGAGGGCTCAGTGGAGACTCTGGGGGGCCAGGCTGGACCCCTGTGGCCTGACTTCACCTTGCTCGTAGAGGGGCAAATCACCGCATGTGCTTTTTCCAGGTAATAGCAGTACTCACAAAGCGGTTGGGGCTGGCAGTTGTTAGGCTGTGTAACAACTACCCAGAGGTACTGTCCTGACTGCTGCTGTGTTGTCCCTTCATGCTTGGCACTGCCAGGCTCTGTTACAGGTACCTGGCTCCACTGTGGAAGGACAGCTCCCTGGGCCTGGGAGTTCCAGCCATAGCGCTCTGGACTTTGAGAGACTTCCATGTTCCATGGGTATTCCTCTTCAGCCTCCACCTCCAGTGCAGCGAGTCATGGACCCAGGTACGGGCAGCTCTGGAGAAGAGACTGAGGGACCGCCGAGGGCCCTAGGCTCAGGGTTGGACTTCGGCAGCCGTGCCAACACTCCCTGGGTTGGCTGATCCCTCAGACTGCATGTGCCAGGACAGCTGTACGTCTAATCCAGAGTATGAATGAAGACTCTGTAGCCCAGAGAAGACAGGTCACCAGCAAACTAGAGAGAAAGGGTCTGGGCCCATTGCCATTGCACTGTCCTTCTGCTGCCTGACTTTCGACAGTGGGCAGCTCCCTGGGGCTGGGTAGAGGGCGGCACCAGAGGCTGGCTGGACCAGAGAGGTGGGAATAGGACAAGGGGGCACAGGTTATTGGCTTTCCAACAATGAAAGTTTTGCGCTGGTCCCTCCTAGGCTTCCTAGATGTGTCGGGCATTTCCCTCATGGACAGCAGCAATGCCAGTGTGTGGCCCAGCCTGCCCTCTTCCACAGCGCTGACCTCCACAACTGTCTCAACCTCGGGGCCAGAGGATGTTGGCTCCAGCAGCAGTTCTCATGAGCGGGGTGGTGAGTGACCAACCCCTTCCGAAGTGCTCTGGGAAGGCTGCTCCAAGTTCCTCAGCTGGGTTCAAGGATGGCCACCAGGCTGAGCATAGCCCTGTGAAGGAATTTGCACACTTGATCTCTCATCTCATTATGGTAGCAGGGGTCAGCCAATGTTCTGTAGTCTGCCTCAGCCCTACCCTTGCATTTCAGGTGAGGCTACGTGGTCTGGATCCGAGTTTGAGGTCTCCTTCCTGGATAGTCCTGGTGCCCAAGCCCAGCTGGACCACCTGCCTCGGCTGACTCTTCCTGACAGCCTTACCTCTGCAGCCTCTCCAGAAGATGGGTTGTCTGCTGAGCTGTTGGAAGCTCAGGCTGAGGAGGAGGCAGCAAGTACGGAGAGCCCAGATTCCAGGGCAGAGGCTGAGGGTCCAGCCAGCCAGGCGCAGATCTCTCCATCCCAGAATTACACTCTGGAGCCTGACACAGCCCCTGGTGACATTTCCTAATGTCCAGATTGAGCAAGCAGCCCAACTCTGTGCCTGATCGTGGCCCAATCCCAGCTTCCTAGGCTGCAGCTCCAAGTGACAACAGGGTCTTCTGCTAGCTGGGGTCTGGTGTCTGCCCAGAGCTTATCTCAGGTCTCTAGATCACCTTCTAGCATTTATCCTATTAGATGGTCCAGCAGGGATCCAAAAAAGTCCTTTTCGGGTGGCAGAGGGCTGGCAGCAGCACACATCTCCAGGGCTTTTAAGAACTGGGGTAGAAGAGGCCTTGGTGGGTACTGACGGGAAGGAAGCCAGAGGCATAGGGGAAGGGTACCTTTTGACCATGCACCTGAAGGACCATGCCTGCTTGTTAGTGGGACTGCCCAGGGGCAGTAGAGTCTGTTCAGGGTGCAGTGAGGACGGTATAAATGAGGAAGGGCTTGGTATCAGGTGTCAGCCAGACTGCTTTGTCAGGCTTGCCTTGACCCCTTATAGCGCAGGCAGTCCCGTCTGTACTGGGAGAGACCCCTGAGCTGCGCGATACCAGCTAGCCAGGCCCAATCACTGATTCCATCACGTGGCTTTGTCCTTATGCTACAGTGCAACCCGGTGGCTCTGGGTGGCTGACATGACAGCCCAAGAGAGAAGCTTGTACTTGCCTAACTCTGAGCTTGTGCGGAGGGGATAAAACTTTTAGGCCCTTGAGCAGAAACCCACCTGTCCTCACACCACGATGTGTCTTCTTCCTTTGAGCTCACACACACAGATCTAGCATCCCCGGTGGCACCTCCCGTCAGCTCCCAGGCACACAATGATCTGAACACAGAAGGCATCCAGCCAGCCACGATGGTGAATAAAAGCTGCAAACTGATCACCACCCTAAGGAAACCCTTGACGCCAGCCCACCTGGCTGGGCCTCTTCACGTGCAGCTCCAACCCCAAAAGCACATCAGAGCCTAGTCAGGAGTGTACGGGCCCTGCTGTCCTTTTGCTGTAGTAGGAGGGCCCTGGGCGCCTCGGATGGCCTGCACCAGCTTTGGCCCTCTGCTGCTGACGGCCCCTCACTTCTTAGTAATTACTGTCTGGCTAACTGGTGTGACAGCTGCCGGCACGCCATGTAGCCTCTGCCTGACCGGAGCCTCGCTATTAGCACACGCAGGGACGGCCACGCGCCGCCAGGCTGGTGGGGCAAGGGTCCCAGGCAGGCAAACGCTAAGTTTCAAGTGCTGTGACTACTTTTAAAGCCAGCCCTTGTTAACCCAGCACACCGGCTGAAAAGTCCCACGACAGTGAGGGGCTGGGTCCTGACCGCCCAGCTCGGAAGAAGCTGGGAAGTGGGGGCTCCCTGGAAGGCCCTGGCTCTTCCCTCCCTTAACCACTCCTCCCTCATAAGCCAGGGATGAAATGGTTATCTATGCTCATTTGTAGCATGAACATAAAACAAAAAGCCTCTTTCTAATCTGTTACGAAGGAAAACGACAAGTGAAAAAAAGTGTCTACGCTTTGAAATATTTTAACTAAAGCTTTTATTCTATACAACTGTGAAATACAGATTTTTTAACCTTTTGGCATTGCTGAGTGTCAAATTTTCTGGAAACTATTACTTGTCTGACTTGTTCGGTTACTTGTTTGGGGAAAAAAAAAGTACAACCATGCTGGGGTCAGATCTATGACAGGAGAAAGGGAGCATAGCCACCCAAGGCTCAGCACAGGGGCTGATGGCCCAGCAAAACCCTCTCCTTTAGCTCACAGGCAAACACAAAGGAGGGCTGGCAAACAAGCTTTTTTTCTTTGTTTCTTTTTTTGCCTTTAGTCCACAACTGTTACTAAAAAATGTGCACCAAAAGCACACTGTTGTATCCAACAGCTAGATACAAAGGATTAAAAAAAAGCCAGTTGCTCTTTCAAGAAGGGAGAAAAGACCATTTTAGCTCCCTGGGAATGTGGCTGTGTCAGCTGACTCCAAGGCGCAATAGGCAGGGAGCTGTTGGCTTCCCAGGGTTAACTCTCAGCAGCAGCAGAGAGGGAACCCTGCCTCTGCAGTTGTGCTGCTCAGGGGATCTCAAATTGTGAATATGGACCGGGGCCCACCAGCTGCCCCCAACTGTATGAAGATGGAGAAAAGAAAAACCGTCCCCATTCCCCAGTCCCTGCTGCTGTGGGGATGGGCTACACAGGCTGGGGAGACGACCGGACTGGACTGAGCTGCCCTGTGAAGGCACTTGTGCTTCTGGCTTCATACGAGGAGGCTTGTCTTACGCAGTTTTATGGGGGTGGACCGTTTCCTATTCTGAGTACAAATGACCTTGGGAAGAATCCAAAGTATTTTCTGCCAAAAGTTGAAGTGTTTATCCCCAATAAGTTATATTCTGTACAAGATCCAAATGATTCTATGAAAGCTTAAGGTTGTTAGAAAGAACAGTGAAAAGAAGATCTGGATACATAACAACAACAACAAAAACCTGCATATAAAACTTTGGAAAAACAAATAGGCATACTTTATATTTTCCAGATAAGATTATCAACTCAACTCACTATGACACCCCTTTACTCTGACACCATAAACTTTAGGTAGCACTTGAATGAAATTAAAATTTCCACACGGTCTGAAGACTTGATGGTGTCATGCTGCGTACCCAGAGCAAGGGGCTGTCCAGCTGGCTCTGCCCGTTTGTGGAAGAAGGAGAGAACAGCTGCACCTCCTTGGGATTGCTGCCCAGCCAGGGAATCACAGGAGGCAGCATTGCTAAGCACAGACTGCACACACTCAGGCCCAGAAATCTGAGTGTTGTGATGCAGTACCTGGAATCTCAACAGATTTTTCTCCAAGAATACATCTGAGATGCAATATTAAAAAACAAGCCCATCATCAATTTTTATTATGAACTGGGCTGGCTCTTATTGTGCAATGGCAAATTCTCATTAAAAATAATTGTCTTAAATGGTGAAAACATTTAGTTTCTTCTTTTTATGACAAACCTGAAAAAGCCTTAAGTACTGCATGAATGGAATGTACTCTTGGAAAAGCTACAGAACTTGTGGGTTTGAAATCGAAACACAGTGACAGGTGTGGCCAACCAGTGTTCTCTAACAAGGGCTAACAGATAAGGTCCTTTGAAGGAAAAGGAGGAAGCGGAGTTTGCACTGGCCTGCTGCCAATTCTCTGTACACGGAGAGACAGAGCCTGCCTGGGGCTCTTTGGTTCCCACACTTTCCCTGGGGCAGCTGAATCTACACGAGGAGACTGGTTTCTACGTTACATCTCAATTAGTCACTTCAACTGAAAGATAATCTCGGTCCATACCAAACAGGCCATTAGAAGTCTTGCACAGTGGGCTTCCTAGGACTACTCTTGGGGCCGTGGAAGAAGGTAGAAATGAATACCCAGGAGTGCCAGCCCACCTTTCACGTGGACTTCTGGCGGTAATGGAGGGTGAGGTCACCGCCGCTCTTCCATATGAAGTGTTTCACTGTTCGAAGGTCCATATTTGGGTCCAAAACCTGAAGAGCAAAAAATACACTGAGAATTAATTTAAAAAGTCTCCAACATCTACAGCTTTCATTCTTAACCGAGGTGCTCCAGCATGTTCCTCCGTCCCACATGCCTGGCAGCCCACTCTTGCAGGTGCAGATGCGTAGCTTCCACACGTGCAGGCATGAAACTGGCACAGTGAGGTATGCATCTTCTGTTTAGCCAAAACACCAGGCTATCTTTCAGCCCTTGACTTAGACAGCCCCCCATTTCTCTACTCATTTCGCTTCATTCACATTTATGTATGTGTGCCTCCAAATCATTGTGTCCCTTTCCTGAAAAACCCCTCAGGGTAACGGTTAAGCTTTAGGATGGGCTGAAGAATCCCTCCAAAAGGGCTGCACACACAGGTGGAAGAGACCAGGGCTCTTGAAACCTCTCTGAAATCAGGAGTCCTCCCCACCCCACCCCCCAAACCCCCCAAAAGCATAGATTTGGGATCTACAGTCAAGGCTGCTTTATATAACTTTTTGAGCAACAGCACTGGGAAGCCTGGGGCTATTGGTTCCCAAGTCCACTTACCTGGTCCTGGCACAAAAGTTCAATTTTCTCCTCTGCCAACACAGCAATATCCTCTTCTTTCTCCTGTTCTCCTGGCTTTTCATTATTAGAAGAGCTAGTGGTTTGAGACTCATTATCTAAGTTGATGATTTTCTCATAAACATGTTCCATTACTTTCCTGACTTGGAGCATGTCACTAGCAGAAAGTCTATCTCTGTAAAAGACAACAGAACATTGTGACATCAGGAAAAACCACTAGCTATTTTTTTATGTGTGTGTGTGTGTGTGTTAACATCTTATAAAACATACCACAGAAATAAAAACCAATAAATGCTTTTAGTCACTGGCCTAACCATTTTGATACTGTCAAAAGCTTTTCTGTGGTTTTCCTATTATTGAGATGATGTACAACTAGATGAGATTAAACATGTTCTTGAAGTTTACATAAAATGCAGAATGGCCACCTGGACACTAGTCTCTTAAGTACTTTTTTAACAAAGTGCGGGCAAACCAAAGCATCCTGGAAGGGAAGGCAGGTCCGGTGCTCCAGAAGCTCAGTCCCCGGGCACTCCTCACTGCTGTGCCTTCCACTGACACCTCACACAGACGATGCTACCATCTACACCCAAGGTACGCAAGAGCTGGGCTGTGTATCTCCAGTCACACGTCCCCAACTAGACTCATTACTTGCCTCAACCCCAAACCCACTTCTGAATTCACTTCAATACCAGTTAACAGTCATCAAACCAAACAGCGAAGGCTTAAGCTCTGAAAGCCACCTGGATCAGGACTTGCTTCACCATAATGAAGTGTGGGTTTAAGTGGAGAGAGAAGGGTTGAGGAAGCAAGCACAGGAACCGATGGAGTGAAATGTGTATAGCCAGGTGCTAATGGTGATGGTAAATGGGTGCTCATTATTCTATGCTCTTTGTGTAAGTCTGGAAATCTTTAACAAAACAGTTTTTTAACAATCTGGTTGATTTACTTACTAGGACATGCATACTGTTCAGTTTCCATCCTATTCCTAGATAATTAAAATTCTTCTCTTGGGTCTCCCTCCTCTGAGCCACATTGCACAACTCAGAATTTTCTGGTGTTGGAGGCTGGAGAAATAGCTATAGTGGCTGGAGTGCAAGGCCCTGAGTTCAATTCCCCAGCACCACATAAACTGGGCGTGGTGGTGCATGCCTCTAATTCCAGCACTCAGGAGGCTGAGGCAGGAGAATTGCTGTGAGGCTAGCTCTGGCTACATAGTGAATTCAGGACCAGCCTGGACTAGGGAGCAAGGCCTCATCTCCCAGAGAAACAAAACATTTCTGGTGTTTATTCACTACATGATACAGGGCCTTGGATTCAAATCTACTGTCAGTGAAACCCTGAAATCCCCTTCTGGGTCTCCTAGTACCCTCCTCCTGGCCCTGTCTTCTATACTGCAGATACATTGGTCCTCACACCAACTCCTAGTGTCTCGAGCATACCTATTTCCCTGCTCTTGGAATGTCTATCTTTTGAAGTTACATTCATTCTTACATGTCCATCAAAACCCCATGTCCTTCAAGAAGTGCTTCTAGAAGACTCTAGCCACGCATTTGTTGCTTTTCCCATGCTCGTATTCTTTAAGTGTCATAAAAGCAGTTATGACACAAGTTGTGTCCTAAACCGTGAGTTCTGACAAAAGACAAATTCCATCAATACTATAAAATCAGTCTTAGATCCAGTATTTGTCTCCTGTGTTATAAAGCAAACCTTAAAGAAAAAGAATTCTCTCTAGTAATTAGATCAGAAGAGGAGGGAACATTTTTGCTGACAAAGGCCATTTGCATATTTTTATCATTCATGGGCCAACTCAAAATTACCAAGTTAAAAATTGTCAAGTATGATTGCACAGATCAGTATCCCCTATACTCTAGGAAGCTGAGGCAGGAGGATTCCAAGTTCTAGCACAGGCTGGGCAATTTAGCCACGTAACAAGACCTGACTCAAAATCAAAAAATAAAAATGGGTTGAGGAATGTAGCTCAGTGTGAAGGCCTGGGCTTCACCTTCAGTGACGGAAACACCAAGCCAAACCACAAAAACAAACAGAAAAGCCTGCTGTGTTTGGGAAAGCACTTAACTAACTCACTCCCCCCCCCCCCCATTTTATTGGTATGTATAAGCGCAAAATTTAAGGTTTACAATGAAGTTTAGCATTTTGTGCACCTACGTATCTTGTCCAGGTGAAAAGGACTTTCCCGCTCTCGTTTTGTCCCTCCCCTTACCCACCCTTCCCTGCCTTCCCGCCCTGCCCCCTGTTTCACTTTGTTTTTTGCTTTAAGTTCCATAAGAGTTGTGGTCTGGGTCTCTCATATCAGAGAGACCATTCGGTGTTTCACCTTCTGCTTCTGACTCACTTCACTAAGCATGATGTTCTCAAACTAAATCACTTCTTAACAAGGCAGTTGCCTTGGCTGGGCTGAGCATTCCTTACCCCTTAGTAAGACCAAGGAATCACATGAAACTACATATATACTTACTTTTTTAAGGTTTTTGCTCCTGAAGATGCATGAGGTTGGAGGTAGAAAGGAATTTTGTTGAACTTGGGCATATTTTTCTGAAAAATTAAAAAGGTATAATAGCTTCTATTATGTGATAAGCTAAAATGCTATGATTTACAAATAATTATTTTACAATTAAAAGTGACTTTTATATAATTTATACAAAGTTTCAAATGAAGTAGGCCCTAAAGAAAATTTATCAGAGAAGTATGATGTTTAGTTTTGTGATGAAAGATATAAACAAGTTATATGTAATGTTAGTAGCAATGTGAAATTGAAGCATGGCTTTTCTTAGACAATAGTAAAGGTAAAGGTATTAAAAGGAAATAAACTGTACTTTTTTAAGCCATATAAACCAGAATCCTGACTCTACATTAAAATACCAACACGTAAAGGCCCAAATGGAAACTTCAGTGTCTGAAGAAAAATTCACACCATTGCCCTTTCAGGAAAGCCACACACTGCACCTGGGTGAGGCCCACCATCCACACATGGCACACACTGAGGCTGTTAGGCCCTCCTATTTCTTTCTCTTTGACAGCAGAGTGAGGTCTGAGGTTTTGAGAGTAGATGACATGGTCAGTAACCTGGACGTCCACTGTTAAGTAAATTTCATACTTACGTGAAGGATAGCATTATCTCAGAGTACTAGTCCCCTCTAAGCCTTTACCTGTTATGTGGATGTCTCTCTTCAGACATTAGTCACAAGCCCCAAATCAACGAGGCACCTCAAATGAGTTTTACACTCAAAGAGAGGTGTTGTTCATGGGAGCTCAGAGAAAACCACAGAGTTTCCATTAGGTGTCAAAGTGACTTCAAGTTCTTAGGGTGTATCTTTTCTAAAGGTTCTAAAGATTAATTCCATTTTCATATAGCCTTAGGAATATATAGACTAAGTTAACAGTTCATAAGAAAGTCTAGAACAGACCCAAATGTATGTACAAATTTACTGCATGATAAAGATAGCATTCCAAATTAGCAGAAAAAGGACACACTGCATTTGGCGAGGCCCGCCATGCACATTGTATTGGCACGTTCACTTTCCTTTTGAAAAAGTTAGAATCTTACCTCATACCAGACAGAAAAAATTCTAACAATTAAAGATCTAGACATAAAAATTATCATATAAGTACTAACTCTGGAGTAGAAAATGCCTAAACAGAGCCATAAAGAATCAATCTGTCTATATAAAAATTAACACTTTCCATTTGGCAAAAGACACCATGAACAAAGGAAAAGTTTGAGAGACACACAGAACAGTCAAGGGTTACTATTTAGTATAAAGAACTCCTACAAAACAGTAAGAAAGACAAATAACAGAAAAACTCTGGAGATGCCATCAGGCAATTCACAGAAGACATACAAATGGCCAGTATGAAAAAATGTCTGAACTCATCATGATTTTTAAAAATCCAAATTAAAACAGTGGTAATATTTGCTTGTTTTAGAGCAAAGACTAAAGTATTCAGCACTGGTAGGGGTGTGGGGAAACAGGCATTCAACCATTATTGGAGAACACAAACTGGCACAGCCTTTGTGGAGGGCAATTTGGCAATGTCTATCAAAATTCAAAACATGTACAAGCTTTGGTCCAGCAGCTCCACGCCTAGGACTTGACCCTAAAGTATACAAAGGTATATGTCCATGGGTAGCACTGCAGCACTGCTTGTAACAGAAAACACTGTAAACAATCCAACTGTTTGGCAACAGGGGGCTGGTTAGATACGTTCTAGTACATTTATATAAGGGTATTATGTAGTCATTAAAAGAGACTGACCCATAAAAACAAACATGATAGATGTTCACGATGTACTTTTTAGTGAAAAAAGTTGCAGAATGTAAAAGATACTGTGCCAAATGAACTCTATATGTATGCATATGCACACAAATAATGTATACCTGTTTATGCAAAGAAAAAAGTACTGAGGGCTATGAATTAACCTATTAATTGATTTGTTACTTCTGGAAGGAAGGTTAGGGAGAAAATGGACACGAAGAAGTGATTACAGAAGAGATGGGTGTTTCCCGTCAGTCACTTTGTTACCACAACTTTGGAACAGCAGGGAATCCGGTAGAGATTCCACTTGGAAGTTGAATTTTTACAAAAGTGTATGATTGTACTGTCAAAGCAATTCTTATTTTCATGATCTGGAAAGAATGCAATAGCAAAGTGGAAGCAGAAAACACTTACATCCACAGTGATGTCAATTACCCATTGTGGCACTGTCTCATTAAGAAGCATCGACTCAGTCTCACCCCCGGAATCTCGGCAGAGCAGCCTGAACACGATCCAGCAGGTAGTTAGTGACAAAACAAGCACAGGTAACAAAATCACAATATTTATTTATTTATTTATTTATTTATTTATTTATTTATTTTTTGAGACAGGGTCTCTGTAGCCCAGGTTGGTTCTGAACTCACTATGCAGCCCAGGGTGGCCTTGGACTCACTGCAGTCCTCCTGCCTCAGCCTCTCCAGTGCTGGGATTACAGGTGTGTGCCACCATGCCCAGGTTATGTGGTGCTAGGGTACTTAGTGCTTGCCTAAGCGCTTGCTAGGCAAGTGCTTTAACCTGCTGGGCCATTCCTCCAGCCCCCCAAAAATCATTTACAGACTTAACAGGGAGGAACTCTTCAAGATGTTACTCAGAATAACTTGCCTGAAAGCCAAGGAAGTAAGTATAGCAAGGCTAAAAGGGTCAGCAGGCCTAATGTTCAGGCCACAAGATTTCAAGGCCAGGCACACTTCACTACAGCTGTCTGAGCCCTCAGATCAAGACAGGAAAACTGGGAGCAGGCAAAACACTCAAAAAAGGTCCCTGCCAGTGTGACAGTGCATGGCACAGGCCTCCTTATGCAATGGGGTGAGGATGTTTTTTGGGGACTATTTTAGGAAGCCAGCATGAAAAGGATTCTCAAAGGCAAATCACCCATTTTTATGGCACTTAAGAAGACCAGGGAGCTCTTACCATTGGTGCCAACACAGTATTCCTGGTAACCTGGAGTGAGCCAGACCAACCCTTCCCTGGGGAACCCTACAAAAGACTTGGCACCGCAGGCTGGACCAGTGCCAGCCATAGTAGCTCCCAAGAGCAGCCTAACCCACCTCGCCTGGGTCAGTCTGAGGTAAGTCAACGACTCTGATGCTCTTAGGGACAGGAACTCTGGAGATGCCATCTGTTCCCAGACCCTGGCATTCACAATGGCAAAGTGAGGGAGAGTAAAAGTTTCCTGGGGAAACCACAGGAGACACTGCCCAGAGGCAGCACAACCACCTCATTCTAACCCCAGAGGGTCAATCTCGGTAGCATGTGGTTTGATCGCATTATATTTTAACTGTTTTAATAAGATGGAAAAGCCCCCAGTACCTCATACTCCTACAAGATGGAAAAGCCCCGAATTCCTCACATTCCTTAGAACTTCTACCATTTGTTTAAGCCAGGCAGGGACTTTGGTCCTTTTTACCCATACCTGAACAGAGTGCGACCTCCAGCTTCACCAAAGATCACAGGTGTGTGTGGGGGCACTTGGAAATATCCATTTCCCTTCTGTACTCGGTTCTCCTGCTCCCCATTTACTATGAAGAGATGCAAGTGGTGTTAGTATCCAGTTAGTGCTGAAACAAAGATTCTAAACATTTATTTTCTACCAGTTTCAAATACTGCAAAGATTTTTAAAGTCAAGAGTCCTATAAGTCAGCCAGAATTAGAAAAAAAGATAAAAAACAAACAGAAGTTAAATTTCCAAAAATGAGAAAACATGGTGATTTGTGCTGTATTTTGGAGAATTTTAATAAAGGAGGTTAATATTTGATATTCAAAACAGAAATGTAACTGGCTACTTGAGCCACAAGGAAGTCTAGAACACTTATTTATAAGTGAGCTTTTGAGACCCACTCCATCACCACAGGGCTGTGGCGCTTGTGCTGAAAGGGCACCTGTCTCTGGGGGACCTGAGGTTCCCAGAAGGCGATGCTCAGATCCTCTCCATCAAGGCTAGTCTAGGACCAGCTGGGACCAATGTATAGCTATGTGGAAATTCTCCAGGAACAGTGACTGGATAAAATACTATCAGACAAAAAATCCACGGCCCAGCACCTGCTTCACATAAAAAAATACAGGTGGTAACTGAATTTTTGTTTTTTTTTCCTTCTTTTTTTCTTTCTTTGGTAGTCAATTTGTATTTTGGCCTTTCTTTTTTATTTTTATTTGATATAGTTTCTTAATTTACATACAACTGATTAGGTTCCCTTTAAGTCTACCGTAGTATTTGTTTTTCTTCTTTTTCGTTTTTATTTTTTTGCCCCCTTTCATGCTTACCCTTCCACTGTTTTCTGTCTCCCTATTAGTTTGTTCCTGAGTCTTTCCCTCTCTTGATCAACTCTCTAAGCTCTTTTCTGTAAAACTTTAGGCATTTCTAGAAGCAATACTCTCCCTACTTCATCTACAATTCTCCCTAACGCATGTGAACATTACATATAGTGCATTTCTGTACCTGTTATCCTCTGACTTGGGCAGGAATATTCCCAGACATTTCTCTACCATATAAATACTTGTCTCTACTTTCTATATCATACCTAAAGCCAACTCTTAGTCTACTCTCTTCCTACTCTAATTTCTGTATTACTAGAACTGCTAAGTATCAATAATTCACAACCATATAGAGAGATGTATTTTATACACAAATATATACACTATTTAGCTAGTAATTAATTAAAATCATAGCTTTGTGTATATATTTCTACCAATAATAGAGTGGCACCATGAACAAATTCCCTTAATTGGGGCACCATACAATGCATATATAAACCACCATTAGTAGTCTAGATCATAATTAGAAGATGAAATGGGGAGTGAGTGCATATACCAATATTTGGTTAGTATAAGCATATAGCTAGTAGAAAATAAGTACAAATATATGTTACATTGCTTGAAAGGGTATAGCGGGTGGACCTAAAAAGAATAGGCAACCTCAAGAGGTCTGGGTTAGTCTAGACGAGCAATATAAAGTTCAATTATTTTGAAGTCTGTGTTATACTACTGATATTAATGGTATACTTCAATTAGTCAATACTAGGTTTGGTTAGATATATACTGAATGTATGTTAGACCTATTAATGTTGTGGGTAGAAAATTAAATTAGCTATTAGGCTCAAAAAGTTAATACTAGTCTAGTTAGTATTGTAAATGTAAAACTTTATTCAAAGTGTAGATGTTGACATTGATAATGACCTTCATATTCAAGTTAAGCTAACAAATCCTCTGCCTCCGGACCATATATAATTCTGTATTCTGTTTATTCTTTACCAAAGAGTGGAAGACATTAAGGTCTCAACAGAAGACTCCTGGACATTGAGAATACCTTCAAAATTAGTAGCTAAATAAATTGAAAATAGTAATGAATCCTAAAACCTAAACATTCATGGTAACGCTTAAAACAGAAATAGTCTATTAAGAGAATCTTGGGAATAGAGACAGAGACCATCAATCATAATTGAGCTTCACTTCAACTCACTGCAATAGAACCATGGGGAAATAACGTAATAAATCACCTATAAGAACGCTTGACACCACAGAAACCAGTACCAGGGATCATGAAACAACAGAACCCATAGACAGCAAGGCAATAAAGATGCTAATTTTTGGGCACAGAAATTCATACAGTACATAAAAGAGATGCACAGGAAGCTAAAGCAGACATACTTTCAGTAACAACAGTCATTAATAAGCAGTTAGAGGAACACAAAGAGGAAACAAACAAATAATAAAGGCAATTAAAGAAATTAGGGAACAGTTCAGCAGAGATAGAGAAAGAATGAAAGTTGAACTCCAAGATATGAAAAACTCACAGGAAAATATAAGTAACCAGCTTGAACACTTTGAGGAAAGATTATCAGAACTGGAAGATAAAGTGGATAATCTGGAACATATGGTCATTGGAGACTGTAAAACAAAAATGAAAAAGACCTTACAACAGGTGATAGAGGACTCAAAGAGAAACAACCTCAGAATTATAGGAGTATAGGAAGAAACTGAGGACAAAACAAAAGGCTTAATTAAAAGCCATGTTCAATGAAATTATGGAAGTAAATTCCCCAAATCTCAGGAAAGAAATGAACACTGAACTACTGCAATCATTTAGAACTTTAAACAACTTTGACCAGAAGAGAACCTTCCTGTGACACATCATAATTAAAATCCTAGAGACCCAACAGACAGACAGAATATTAAAAAGTTTTAAAAGAAAAACAGAGGGTGATTTACAAAGACCAGCCCATCTGGATAACTGCAGATTTCTCAATGCAAACTTTAAAGCCCAGAAGATGATCATGGACTGATATCATCTAAGTGCTATGAGGGCATAAATGCCAGACTGCTATATCCAGCAAAATTATCTCTCAAGATAAAGTTAAACTTTTCCATGATTAGGAAATTCACATCCACTAGACCAGCATTACAGAAAATACTTAAAGGAATCTTAAAGAAAGAGAGACCAATGGCAGCAAAGACCCCAGAGGAAAGGAAGCAACAGAACGAAGAGAATGAACGAACAAGAGAAAAGGTCAAGCAATTAACACTGGAGCAATGACAAGATATAGCAAATATACCATAATAATAATACTGAATGTCAATGGTCTCAACTTGCATATCAAAAGATATAGACTGGCTGACTGGATCAAACAACAACAATAACAGAAAGAATCCCATTATTTTCTGCTTTACGCTTAAGGAAACACATCGACTGAAAATAAAATGATGGAATTTAATACTTCATGCAAGTGAACACAAAAAACAAGAAGGAATAGCTATACTATTCTCAGACATGGCACACTTCAAATCAAACAGATCAAGAGAGACAAAGATGAATGCTATATACTGGTTAAGGGAACAATGAAACAGGAAGAAATCACAATCATCAATTTATATGTTCTCAATTCCAGAGTACCCACTTCCATAAAACAAAAATTGGTGGACTTGAAAAGCCATGTAACTCCCAATAAATTATAGTAGGGCACTTTAATTAATTTCACTATCACAGAAAGACAGGCCAACTAGACAAAAAAAATCAACAAAGACATACAACACTTAAACGTCACTACGGAAAACTTGGACTTAATGGATATCTACGGAGTAATTCACTCAGAATGAACAGAATACACTTCTCAGCAGCACATGGGATATTTTTCTAAAACAGACCATATTATAGGCCAAGTATTAAGGAATAAACAAGTATAAAGAAATCAAAATAATTTCTTGCCTAGTCTCAGACTACAGTGGAATAAAACTGGAAACCAATGGTAAATGAAACAGCAAAAAAATACAAATACATATGAAAACTAAATAACCTAGTACTGAACAATGGGTCACAGAAGAGATCAGGGAAGAAATCAAAAACTTTCTAGGGTTAAATGATGAAAGAAGCATGTAATATTGGAACATATGAGACACAATGAAAGCACAATGAAAGCAATCCTAAGAGGGAAAGTCATAGCCAGAAATGCACAATCCCAAATAAACAATTTAACAATGAACCTCAAGATCCTAGAGAAATAAGAACAATCTAAATCAAAAAGTAGTAGAAAAAATTACAAACATCAGAGCAGAAATCAATGAAATTAAAACTAAAAAGAGATACAACAAAATCGACAAACCAAAGAGCTGGTTCTTTGAAAGAAACAAGATTAATAAACCTCTAGCTAAACTAACCAAAAGAAGGAAAGAAAAAACACATCAGTGCAATTAGAAATGAAAAGGGTGATATTACAATGGACTCTGTGGACATTTAGAGAATTATAAGGAACTATTTTGAAAACTTCTACTCCAACAAACTGGAGAACTTGGAAGAAACAAGATGACTTTTTAAACATATACAAAACATTAAAAGAAGACATAAGAAGCTTGAATAGACCCATAATACATACTAAAATTGATGCAGTGATAACATCTATACCCAAAAGAAAGTCCAGGACCAGATGGATTCATGGTATAAATTTTTGAGTATTTCAGAAAAGTGCTAACTCCAATGCTTCTCAAACTATTCCTTAAAGCTGAGAGAGAAGGAACACTACCAAACCCATTTTTGGAGACAAGTATCACCGTAGCAGCAAAATCAGACAAAGACTTAACCAGGAAAGAAAATTATAGACTTATCTTCTTAATCAATATAGATGCAAAAAATCCTCAATAAGGTTATGGCAAATAGAACCCAGCAAATAATTAAAAAGATCATACACCATGACCAAGTGGGCTTCATTCCTGGCAAACAAGGTTGGTTCAACATACATAAGTCAATCAATGTACCACCATCAATAAAAGCAAGAACAAAAGCCACACAATCATCTCAATTGATGCAGAAAAGGCATCTGACAAAATCCAATATTCATTCATGGTAAGAACACTGTGAAAAACAGATACAGAAGGACCATACCTCAAACTGATAGAAGCCAAATACACCAAACCTACTGCAAATATCATAGTAAATGGGGAGAAACTGAAAGCATTTCCCCTTAAATCTGAAACAGTCCTCTTTCATCACTCCTGTTCAACAAAGTCCTTGAAGCTCTTGCCAAAGAATCAGCCAAGAGAGTGAAATAAAGGGAATACACATAGGAAAGGAGAAGTAAAACCATCTTTATTTGCAGTGATATGGTTATTTGCAGAGAAGACCCCAAAATATTCCACCATGAAACTCTTAGAAATAATAAACAAATTCAGCCAAGTTGCAGGATACAAAATTAATACTAAAAAATCAATAACATTCCTCCACACTAACAATGAACCCATTGAGAGAGAGCTCAGAAGAATAACTCCATTCTCAATCATCCATCGAAAGTTAAATATGTAGGAGTAAACCTAACCAAGGAAGTGAAGGACCGTTACACAGAAAATTATACACAAGAAATAATCAGAAAATGGAAAGACATCCCATTTTTGGATAGGCAGGATTAATATACTCAAAATGACTATACTGCCCAAACTGATATATAGAATCAAAGCAATCTCTATCAAAATACCAACAATTTTTCTCACAGAACTTGAAATATGAAATCAAAGGAGACCTGGAATAGCCAATGTAATCCTGAGTAACAAGACAAAGGCAGGTGGCATTACAATTCTAGACATTAAATTGTATTACAAAGCAACAGTTATAACAACTATATGGTACTACACAAAAAGACAGGTTAACTAATGGAAGAGAACTGAGGTAGCAGAGACAAACTCAAGTACCCTCAATTACCTGATTTTTGGTAAAGGAGCCAAAAGCATACACTGAAAAAAGGACAGCCTCTTCAACAAATGGTGCTGGAAAAACTGGATGTCCACATACAAAGAATGAATCTAGACACACACTTGTCACTATGCACCAAAATCAAATCAAAGTGGATCAAAGACCTAGATACCAAAACTGAAACACTGAAACCGCTAAAAGACAAATTAGGCACATATTTAAAGGATCTAGGTGTTGGCAAGGACTTCCTACTTAGCTCCCAATAAATGGGATTATATCAAATTAAAAAGTTTCAACAGAGTACAGAGTACCAACAGAATGGGAACCAATTTTCCCCACCTATACCTCAGACAGGAGGCTAATAACTTGAATATACAAGGAACGGAAGAAAAAGAGATCCCTGAAATTCAAAGATCCGATTAAAAAATGGGCAATAGAAATGAAGAGACAATTCTCAGAAGTAGCTCAAATGTCCAGTAAATACATGAAAAGATGTTTGACATCCTTAGCCATTAGAGAAATGCAAATCAGAAAATCACTAAGATACCACCTAACCCCACAGAGAAAGGCTCAAGAACTCGAACAGCCATCAATGCTTGCTTGCTTGCTTTGTAATCTTTTGCCACAATGCACTCGTCTGGACTCAAGTGTCAGCACTTTCCTGAAGTCTTGGCCCCATCAGAATGGCAGCTCCTGAAGGATGGGGTCCATACCCATTTATCTCTATGAAGCCAACCTGCCATGTGCCAAGTGCCTCTGAGTACTCACAAAATGTGATCTAAAGTAAGCAATACTGGAGTACCTTCAAGTCATGGTGCAGACGTGCAGGGGGTTACTACGGGGGGAGGAGTGCACGCCCTGGATGAAAGGTGAGCAGACTTCTGCTTTGCCTTTCCTATGGCTGGTTTGACTTTAAGGATGATATGAGGTTTTGCGTAATTTTTTTCCTTGCTCCCTCAACTCATAGCTGGGACCCTAGAAGTGCTGTATTTGACTACTTAATCCTCACTGCTTATGAGGACCTCAGTGAGCACCCGATCTAGCCAGGAATAACCTGCCCACAGCTACACAGTGCTAAGAGGCAGAGCTCACACTAGAACCTGACTCCCTCTCTCCTCGGTAGAGGGTTTTTTCCGTTAGGCTCTCCAGCTCCCCATCCATAGTATGATTCTGGCGCCCACTGAAGTGGGCCAGGGATATGAGAGAAAAGCTGCCACGGAGTGGGGTCAGTGCACTTTCTTTGAAAGGAACACCAGTAGTAGGACTGGTTTGCAGGGAAAGATCTTTGTGAGAGAGCTTTAAATTGCCCCCAACCACTTCGGATGAAGCTGCCAGGGAGAAGGCAGTCCCTGGATGAAGGTCCTTCCTTGGTGCTCACTCCTGGTTGCCAGCAGGGGGTCCTCAGCACAGTGCGCCTCACAGCGGGACTCAGAATACCTCAACCAGGTGCAGGTTACACATGAGCTGTGGCACTCTTAAGTTCGCTCTTCCTTCCTTTAATCACACTGAGCCAAATGCATCCACTTACGCACACTCTCCTTTGCTGCCTAAAGAATGTTAATTGTCACTGCCTGTGGCACATGTGCTTTCTGAACATTCTCCGAATAATTAGTTATTTATGCATACACACACACTTACTCTGCCAATTCTGAGTTGGGAGTTTGAGTTTTTGAAACATTCAGAGTCAAAATCTGGCAGCTTGTTGGTTAGGAAGTGCATCATTTCAGGCCCACATGAACTTCACTGATGCAGTGACAAACCTAGCCTTCTGGGTGGCTAATGAGCTACTTTTGGAGATAAATCCAGGAGGTCACAGAAACATTTTGGAATAGTTAGAGAATAATTCAGCTTAAGTGCCCATTTTAAAGCAAAATTCACCTGAACATATATAGGGTGTATTTTTCTTTCTCTTGAACAGTGTCACTGAAAACACACACATGGTCATCTGCTTTCTTGGAATCTCAGTCTCCGTTAAGACTAGAAAGATACTCTTTGAGGTGTGGAAGACGGAGAGCTAATTGGGCATACAACAAATGTTTATTATATCACATTTTAGCAAAGAGTTTAAGTACCTTTTGGTTCAGAGTAATTCTCATCAACTATCTGAAAATAAAAACACTAACCATGATTTACTTCATTTTCTTCTTCATCCATTGGATTCACGTGTGTTCTGGGCCAATATTCTAAGAGTGCCTGGAGTAACAGTCCCCCTAAGTTCACTGTAAAAAGTTAAATAGAAAAAAAAAAGAATTGGCTAGACTTAAAAACAGAAGCAACAAAAATAGTAAATTTCTACATATTTTATCTTAATCCAATGCTAAAGACATTTAAAATTAAGACATAAGAGATTTTACCAACCTTGTTACAATTTTAAGTTAGAATGTTTAAAGTACCCCAGAGACAATGACGTGTATCAAGAACTTGAATAGGAATCAATACTGGCAAGGCTTTGGGGAAAAAGGAACCCCTTACACTGCTGGTGGAATTGTAAACTGGTACAACCACTACAGAGGGCAGTGTG